>WWET01009802.1:12980-24342 GCA_011038615.1 Limnodynastes dumerilii
GGGATAGGAAGGTAGTCAGATCTGAGTTTAGGGGAAAAAGGAGGGAGGATTTCTTGTCTCAAGCTGTGGGGGTGGCTTTAGAGGGAGAAATTGTGGGGGGGGGCAAGGGGGTAGTTAGAGGAAGCATACAGGGGCTCAGAGGGGGAAGGATGTGGGAGGGAATTTGGGGGGTGGAGGGAGTCTGGGTGATAAGAGGCAGCAGGTTGGGGTTGTTCCCAAGTGGTTAATAATTAATTCTGGGGGGCAAGGGAGGAAACCGAAGGAGAAAGAGGGTGGGGGTAGTAAAACAATGGAAGCCCCTCCTGATATGAACCCAGATTATGAATATTTCAGTTTATTTGATGATGACGACATTCCTTTGGGGGTGATGGTGAAATGGAGGGGTTCCTAAGTGGAAGAGGGTGGTGTTAGAGTTAGGAAGCAAGCAAAAAAGATGTAATTAAGGGTTTCCTACTTTCTGTTACCCAGTAAGAATGGCTCTCCAACCTATATCATTTGCCACCATTAATGTAACATCTGTATTATCCGAACGTGCTCGTCACATGGCGCTCGTTTTTTTTTACTCCCTTGAAGTCAATATTTTATTTTTGCAAGAGACAAGGGTGGGGAGGCTCACAGACCTCCACAAATGCAAACGAAGTTGGAGGCGCGGTGCCTCCTATTGGTTTCTTGCCGCCGAACGGTACGGTGAGTTGGCGGTACTTTTTACCGATATGGTAACTGTTCAACGGGTAATAGAAATGGAAGTAGGAATGTGTATGGTCATGGATGTCATCTTAATGGGGCATAGCCTGAGGCTCATCAATGTTTAGAAGGGGGAGTTCTCTGATCACATTTGTCTTTGCACGGCCCTGTGTGCCTCAGAGACCCCTGAGAACTCTCAGCTCCTGCAGTAGGAGAAGGTTAGACAGTCCTTAGTTCTTCAAGTACTTCTTTCAAACTTAGGAGTCGCTTTTGGGGACAAGTTCCCGTAGGTCTGAGTGGTGGGAAGTGTGCAAGGAGAGAACTCGAAAGTTTTTCCAGCACCTCATAGCCACGAGAAACTTGAGAAAGAACTGTACTTACCAGTCTTTGAAAAGGAAGCTGGATCTCCTGATCAGGATGATGGTGGGGAAATCTCCCGGGTGAAGGCTCGGATGTGTTATGAAACTGATTGCCTAGGATGCAGGAGTGTCAGTATGACCGCTATGCATCTTTGGTTTTGGATCGGGACTATGGCAAATACCACTCGCCTGACACCTTCCAGAGCTATAAAAGGGCGGTTGTGCGTAAGGAGGTGAGGGGATTGATGGACACACAGTTAATCCTGCAGAAATCCCAAACGGGAATCCTGGGTGTCATCAACACCTTCTACTCTAGCCTCCTCTCTGAGCAGTCACTTATTCGAGATAAGATGGAACAGTTCCTGAGGGATACACCCGGTATTGGTTGTCTACATGGTACTCTTGATGGCTTGGATGGTGATATAACAGTGGATAAGGTCAGGATTGCCATAGACTCCCTGTCTATGAAGCGGGCCCTAGGACCGGATGGACTGACATCCAAATTTTTTAAGACTTTTTCGGATGTCCTGGCCCCTCACCTCATGGAGGTGTATAATGAGTGCCTGGGTGAGGGCTTGCTCCCTCCCTCCATGAGGACCTCTGCTCTTATATTGCTGTCTAAGGCAAAGGACCCGTCCAGGATTGAGAACTGGCTCCCCCTCGCCCTTCTCAATGTGGACCGTAAGATTCTGGCAAAAATACTGTTTAATAGACTCTCAGCTGTTTCGGAGCTGTTGTTGTCTCCCTCTCAGCATTATACCGTGAAGGGTCGTGGCACCTTTAGTTCTGTCCTCGGTGTCCGGGAGGCTGTAGAGTGATGTCGTGCTGAGAGGCTTGGCAAATATCTGCTGGCACTGGATCAGTCTAAGGCTTTTGATCGTGTTAACCACAAGTACCTCTGGGCCCTGCTTAGATGGTATGGTCTTTCACAGCGGTTGGTCAATTGGCTAGAGGTAATATACAGAACGGCTAAGAGCTTCCCTCTTGTTAATGGTTGGGTAGGCCCTGCCTTCGTGGAAGATTCGGGAGTCAGACAGGGATGCCCCCTGAGCCCCCTCTTGTATGTGTTTGCAATTGATCCCTTTATCCGGAGGGTGGAAGGCGACACTTTGAGGGGGGTGCTACTGAACCCGGAGAAACCATTGAAGGTGGTGGCATAAGCGGATGATGTCACTCTCGTCCTGACCAATGTGGCAGAGGCGAGTCGATTGACAGAGGTGATCTGTACATATTCAGAAGCTTCTTGCTCAGTGGTCAACCAGGAGAAGAGTGAAGTTCTCTGGTTGGGGGAGGAGGGGGAGCAGTTTCCCCTCCCGGACACTTTACCCCGTGCTAGTTCTGCAATTAAAATTTTAGGTATCAAATTTGGCCAGGGTGATTGTGCCCTCCTAAATTGGGGAGAAAGGCTGGAAGAAGCTTCTGCTAAGGTAGAGTGTTGGAAGAGATGGCGGTTGTCTCTTCGGGAAAGGGTGGATGTGATCAAAACTTACCTGCTTCCAGTATGTTTGTACGTCAGCTACGTGTATATTTTGCCAGAATCTTTGTGGGCTAAGGTGTACGCAGTTTTCTTCCAGTGTGATCCTGTGTTTGAAGGTGACGAGGAGATGGCGACTGGAAGTGGGGGAAGTAAAAAGCTCCTCTAGAAGGGAGTTGGAGAGGAGAGGTTTGCAGTCCTACTTCTGGGAGCCCCCGTCACTGAAGTACTGCCAGAGTGATGTCTGCTCGGAGGGTATAGCTCTTGTCACTGACGAGAGGATACCCCTGAAGCTCAGGGATGTCGCTTGGCTCTCCTTATACGGGAATCTCTATGTTAGGGGGAATTTGAAGTACAGGAATGCTGATGATCGTGGCTGCCCACGTGAGGAGTGTCCAGGGGAGGGGGAGACAATGGATTATTTCTTGCTGCAGTGTCCCTTTAACATAGAAGTTTATAGGAGAGTTTCAGGAGCTTTGGGTCTTCCGTGCCTTTTGGGTCTTAGTTACCCTGAGTGGGTCTACAGAGCACACAGGAGGTGGAAGCAATTTGATTTGGTCACGTGGAATGCACGGTGTCAGGTGTCCATACAACAGAAAGTCCTCCCTGTTGAGGTGGTGGTGGGTGACATTCTACACGAGGTGGGTAAAATTCAGGATATGGAGCGGCGGAGGATGGATGCTTTCAGGTGGGCCAGGCTCTGGCGCAACCTGAAACCCCTTTAGTGGGTAGCTGAAGACTGAAAACTTCTCCATCTATGGCTTTTCTTTTCTGTCCACCCCTTAGATTTTGTTTTTGCATGGAATGTTCATTTTAGTGTTGTGGCTTACATACAGCTAAAGGACCCCTTTTACTTCTTCTTTGCTTGTGGGTAGGTTTAGTTTGAAGAATTAATAATCCTCTCCATATATGATTTATATGTATGATTTAATGTTTTATTATTATTTTTTATTCTATCTTCTGTGAAGCATATGGACATTATCCCTATGGGAGAAATTATTCATGCCTTCTGTGAAGTGCCAATTTTATTTTATACATGGAGATTAATGTTTAAGTTTACTTTTGTTTGTTTAAGATGTTATGTTATGTTCCAATTTTTTCAAATAAAAAACATAACCAGGACTGAGGGGATATTACTTTGGGAATAGACAGGGTGTATGATCAGTCACACAGCAGTGTTACTACCAGTACCAGGGAATTTTAGTATGGAGAGAAAAAGTGCCCAAATTTGACATCATGACAGTTTTTCGGTGACTTACGCGTCCATAGGGAAACCTTAACTTCTACGATTGTAGTTACGTGTGCATTTGTCTTACGTACGTGTGTACATTAGTAACTGCGCCCTCAAAAGGCCATTTAAATGCCTCCCCCCGCCCACTTTCTTGGAAATCCGCAAATACAGAAGACAACCACGCCCCTCCGCGTGTATGTCACTAAGTCTGATTTATAAATCTGTGCGTAATGATCTTCCGTAGCAAAATCAGATCTGTGAATGGATAAAATGGATAAAAATAACAATAAGTAAAAAAATGCTGCCCATAGCAGCAGCATAGCAATTACAGTAAATAAACACTTGTTCTACACATATCTGCCCAGTAGAATCTTGGCCATATCTCAAAACTGTGCAAAGATCAGAGGTCACAGTCAGTCAGTTATATAGCAGGAAAGAAAAAAGTATAAAGGGGAGCGCTGAGATGGACTATAAATTTATTATACAACAACAATAATTTATAAAAACAAATGTAAAACCTAAACAACACTGGAAGACCACAAGATCCGATATAGATGGTAAGTGGTCCTATAATAAAGGGATACTTCAACAAGCTTCGATGTGAATATAAAATGGTAATTGATTGTCCAGTTCCTAAACACATAAATTTCAAGAAAAAATAGTTCAAGTAGAGGTATGTACCATACAATAAAACAAAATAGATGTGTAGAAAAAGTTATATATGGAAAGGTCGTTTTATGGCAGTGCCACACACAGATGTCGTATCCTGAGTCCAAATTCTGTTCAATGGAGAGGTGCACTAACCAATCATATACTGGGTATAGGTAAAGGAGACTGCACGTTCATACCGTGCTGAAATTAGTCACAAGGACATCAATGGAGAATTGTATGGCAAACGTGGATGGTAATGCAGATGGAAACACCGTGAGGCAAGCGGATTGGCCCTGTGGTATCAGCATGAGAGTGCAAATGTTGACGCAGAGTCTCCTAGGTGGAAATTCCCCAATTGTGGGCAGTGCAGCTCCCTTAGGTGGCGTGGGATGATAGATGGTCCGGTGTTTAGCATGATCTGGATGCTCCAATGCAAAGTGTTCCGGAATAAATGGTTTGGAACCGTCACTAACGTATTGGTGTGGTGCTAGTTCAAAGTAATGTTGAATGGTTTTGGGCTGCAATGTTGTAATTATCAGATGCAGGAGTCAAGTCAGTGGCAGTCAAACTGACGCATTTCTCCCTTACGGTTTTTCTCAAAGAGTTAGGGTAACTGAGTAGATATGGTTTAAATAGAATCTCTTTTGAATAGAACAGGTGGAATTGTGCTCACAATTCCAATTTACTCATAGCGGTATTGGGTTTTCAAAAGTTTTTTTTATTATTTTATATTATTTATTTTATTGTTGGAGAGACGCACATATTACATTAGAAAATACAACTTCCAAATATTCAACCTATACATATGACGAGTTGTGTAGGCAAAACATAAACAGCATTATCATGCTATTACAATTATTACCAGCGTTATCATTTTTTAAAGAAAGAGGCTTCTGTTGCCTGCAACAGAGTATCATTAGCATCATATTCAAGTGTGAGATAAATTCAATGGTTAAATATCCACATTTAGATGTCCATACCTAGATGCGACCAAGCATGCCACCAAGTTTTTATAAGGTTATTATTATAACATATCTACATAGTAAAAACTAAATCATAAATATAGAAATCAATATATATACAGCCTAATATAGAAAAAAATAATATAAAAAACGGCAGCATGTGACCAGAGTCAAGTGTTGGAACCAAAATATGGGAGGTATACCAAAATGGAACAATAGTACATTGACTAAGATATAGTTATGGTAGCAATAGATCACAGATCAACAGAATGGTATTAAAAATTCTTTTGAGTTTGATGTCTTACTATCCTACTAGTTGGTTCTATAAAAAGTGGGCAATAGAAACACAGAAATTATTTGAAGGTAGCAAATAAGTATTGACTTATATGTAAACCTAATCATGGTAGACATAAGTATCAAAATAGAGCCCATGTGAAATAAACATCAGAAGTGGTTTAGTTCAATGGACTCAATGAGCCGCCGTGGGCTAAAGGTGTCAAGTTGGAATATCCAAAAAGCCTCCCTCATGCACAGGGCGGAAAAGCGATCTCCACCTTTAGAGGTAAAGGCTATTTGTTCAATGGCTCAGACAGTTGTTGCCCCCGCATCGCCACAATGGGCATATTTGATGTGTCGATAGGGAGAGAGAGAGAGACAGAGAGTGCATGATGCCCTTCAAAATATTTCATATTTCGGCGATGTTCCATGAGGCGAATGCTTAGGGTCCTAACCTAATATATAAATATGTATTGTTTACATATTTCTGGTCAGTCTGGTCCTAGATGTGCACCGGAGTCCAGCTCCATGATATACTCAGTCCATTGGGCAATAAGAAAATAAAACAAAGGACCTAAAACTCTGGTGTCCAAAGACCAACATGAAGAGATTATTGGACCTGATGTGACAGCTGCAACAAGAGTAAAGTCTGTAAATATACATTGTGACACTGCCAGATCCTCGATAGAATGGTTCTCTTGCTGCTCAGTGTCCTAAGATTGTCCATACAATTGCCCGTATTCATGCAGCTGATCCCAGCTTTAGGCACATGGTCTGTGTGTGGAACCCCCTCATTCTTCCTGTGTGAGTAAAGCATCATGTGGCGACGGATCTGTTTTAGCAGAATTGGGTTGCGTCTCAGGTGTGGTTCTGTCCACCTCAGAGATCTGTTCAGTGTGATCTAAGAGAGAGTAGAACGCATTATGTAAATCAGGGTTACAGGGAAGAGATTGCAAACCACAATCGACTTTGCTAGAACTAATATCTGGCATTGGAGACACCTATAGAGATTTCTTGAATCACACATGGAAAGAAGGATCTCATTGTAATGTTGCTTTCAAAGTATTAAATACAAGGGTGGAAAATGCCATCCCGGCTTATACAACAAATACCAGCACATGAACACGCAATATATTACCAATTATTATATGCTGAATGGAGAACCGGGAACTTGCAGTACCTTGAAGAAGAAGACTCTGTAGGTTCATGGTAGTTTGCTGTGTGACCGAGCTGCCATTTTGTGTTGGGTCAGTTTGGGGATTACTGGTGTCTCTATGCTCAGTGCGTCTGTTCCCATTAGTCCTGTATCGTTTCCAACCTGAGAGAGTATGTAAAGCCGCGTATAAGTCAACATGATCAAAGCAGATGCCGTAAATGAAATGAAATGAATACAGGAAACCATTTGAGGCTTCCAAGACAGGTTTCTCTTATGCTCTGCATTATCCATCATCCGGGGCTGGACACTGCGGGAGCGATACAGAGCTCTGCTCCTGGACAATGCATGTTTCAGTGTGAGGGGTGCAAAGTAATTCTCTTATTTTTAAATAATTTATTTCGTTATTTTTGCATGCAGGGAAATACCGGATGATTTTGCATATTCCACACAAATACCAAATAACTTTATTTTGGAACTCTAATTCGTAATTCCTGTCTCTCCCTGATGGGTAACGTCTTTGCAGATGTGACTTTGAGCTCTTTCTTTTCCTGTTACTCCCTATTCTAGATCAGTTCCATTTTATAGAAGATCATGGGCTAGATTTACTGAATTGTGTTTTCTTAAAACTGTTGCTTTCAGGCATTTTTTTTCTGGGGAACAAAAATTATAATCACAATCCCTGCGTTTCCCAATGGTCTGCTGCTCCACAAACACCCTGAACACTCACCACAATGGGTTCACGATATAGACAATAGAATAACTATTGTCCACAGATACTTATTCCCTTTTTTGTAATGTGTAATAGGCGCAAAAAACAAAAATGTTCAAAGCGAATTTGGTCTTTCGTTCTTATTTTCATACAGTTCAATAAACGTAAAACTCTCTGTCCTTTCAATAGTCTTATGTGCAGCTCCCAATGTGAAGGGGCAAGTAGATAAATCCAATCTACTCACCAGATTTTCCTTTTATAGTGCGCCTTTTCAAAATATCTTTAATCTTTTCTGCTCCTTACTCTTCCGGACTCCACTGTCTTGGTCTCACAGCAGGTTTAACGGCATGTAAATAAGAAGAGGAAAATCTAAGTGCACCCCGTTGCTAACAGCAACCACACCTTTTTTCTGGGGAACAAAAATTATAATCACAATCTCTGCGCTCCTTTATGGTCTGCTGCTCCACAAACACCCTGAACCCTCACCACAATGGGTTCACGATATAGACAATAGAATAACTATTGTCCACAGAAACACATTACAAAAAAGGGTATAAGTAATAGGTGCAAAAACCAAAAAAAAGCGAATTTGGTCTTTCGTTCTTATTTTCATACAGTTTAATAAATGTAAAACTCTCTGTCCTTCATACAATGCCTTGATTCCTGAATATCTTTCAATAGTCTTATGTGCAGCTCCCAATGTGAAGGGGTAAGTAGATAAATCCAATCTACTCGCCAGATTTTCCTTTTATAGTGCGCCTTTTCAAAATCTCTTTCATCTTTTCTGCTCCTTACTCTTCCGGACTCCACTGTCTTGGCCTCACAGCAGGTTTAACGGCATGTAAATAAGAAGAGGAAAATCTAAGTGCACCCCGTTGCTAACAGCAACCACACTCACCAAAGTTGACCATATTGAAAGATATTCAGGAATCAAGGCATTGTATGAAGGACAAAGAGTTTTGCGTTTATTGAACTGTATGAAAATAAGAACGAAAGATCAAATTCGTTTTGAACATTTTTGTTTTTTTGCGCCCATTACTTATACCCTTTTTTGTAATGTGTATTTTTTTTCTGGGGGTTTTAAAACCGCCGCAGTTACTTAGGGTTAAAGCACCCATAAAATGGCCAGAATGACCAACTGCAGTTTTAAAATGGCCACATGATTGTTTTAATGATGTACATGTAAAACCGCCCGCCTCAGAATGACTCCTCTGCCAGCCGCTGCCTCACTGTCATCACATCATGCTGTCACAGATTATAAATAGAGGACTGCTGTAACGTTTTGTTTTTTTTTTATAATCAAGTCTGGCTAAAGAAAGTGTTCTGGATACATGAAACGCGTTGCTGGATAAACCAGCATTCATCGGGCTGTGCATTCGCCAGTCGAGCTGACTATGGCCTTTTATAAAATTATTTGTATCATTCAACTGAATAGCTGTTGTGACTGATCAGATTATTACCTTATATTTGAGGGTAAGAGACATTACACATGCTATTATTACCTCCTTTTTGAGGTTAGGAGACTGTCTGATCTTGTTATTGTGTTGGGCTGGCCACCCACCACATTGGACCAACAGATTGCTGCAAGTTTATGGACCAAGAGAAGAGGATTTACATCTTCCCATTGACTGGGGAACCTCCCTACGGTTGTCTATTTACTTTCTATCATGTCTACCTCCCTTATATGCACTGAGGTATTTATTTGCACCACTCTACCGCAGTATTAGCTGTTATTTAAGGACATTGCAGCAGTGTGTAATGTCTGGCGTGCTCCACTTAATATGGTGCCCCGGGATTATTGCTTGTTTGTGAGATTGAAATACAATTTATATGATTTGACTTCAATAAATGCTCCTGATTTGTCACGTGTTGGTCTTAAGCTATAACAAGCGTTATCTGATATTTTATCACTTTCCTTCTGCACTCCATTGTTGTTCTTTTGTTTGTGTAGCATTATAATGATTAGGTCAGGTC
The DNA here is from genome assembly GCA_011038615.1 of Limnodynastes dumerilii. NCBI lineage: Eukaryota > Metazoa > Chordata > Amphibia > Anura > Limnodynastidae > Limnodynastes > Limnodynastes dumerilii. Next base: position 22,457 of record WWET01009802.1, read on the forward strand.
CTATGTTAAACAGCTGCGCTGTGCAGATTAGTGAAAGCGCCGGCACACGTTATTGTTCTTTATGTATACGGCCCTTAGTCATGTAACAGCTGTGATCTGGGCTGCTTTTTGACCGTATATTATGTCCTGTAATTGAATCCTATCCTGAGCAAGGTTGGAAGAGAGGGGGTGTACGGGGGTGTATGGAGATACTGTATACAGAAGAATGCCATTCCATCACTTCTAACACTGATTTAATTAAAACACTGTAAATCCCCTTCCACTTCTAAATTTCCATACCGCCACTTCTACATTTTCATTCCGCCACTTCTACATTTTCATTCCGCCACTTTTAAATTTCCATTCCGCCACTTCTAAATTTCCATTCCGCCACTTCTAAATTTCCATTCCGCCACTTCTAAATTTCCATTCCGCCACTTCTAAATTTCCACTTCAACCACTATACAGAGGTATCGCTGTATGCAACTCTGGATACAAGGTACCGTCCCCACAAATACGGCCTGAAAGTACAGCAAGTGTGCTTCATTCTTATTTACATTTCCCTCTGGATTGACCATGCAGATATTCTGGGTAATGTATCATGAAGAATCAGAGTGCGTATGAAAAGGCAAACCTTTTATTTGTTTGTTTATAGACCTAAAACCATGTAACAGAGACATGTAGTACTTACAGCAGAAGACTGTTAAGGTCAGTCCCAGAGTGACAATCCCAGACACGATCCCAGCAGTTATTTTCAGTACAAGTATCACTGTAAAACAAACATTCAGTTATTGGTTGTAATAACACAATATGGCGGCAAATAGAGGCAGACAATTTATTAATTCAGTGAGTGAAATGGGAAAAGGAAGTGACAGGGGAGAAAAGAGTGACAGCGGAGAGGGGAGTGATAAGGAAGAAGGAAGAGACATGGGAGAAGAGAGTGAAATGGGAGAAGGGACTGACATGGGAGCAGGGAGTGACATGGGAGAATTGAGTGACATGAGAAAGGGGATTGACAGGGGAGAAGGGAGTGACAAAAGAGAAGGAAGAGACAGTGGATAAGGGAGTGACATGTGAAATGGGAGTGACGTGGGAGAAGGAAGTGACAGAGAAGAAGAGAGAGACATGGGAGGAAGTAGTGACAGAGGTGAAGGGAGTGACAGGGGAGAAGGGAGTAACAGGGGAAAGATGAGTGACAGGGGAGAAGGGAGTGACAGTGGAGAAGGGAGTGACATGGGAGAAGAGAGTGACAGGGGAGAGGGGAGTAACAGGGAAGAAGTGAGAGACATGGAAGAAGGTAGTGACAGGGGAGAATGCAGTGACAGGGGAAAAGGGTGAGTCATTGGAGAAGGTAATGACAGAGGAGAAGAGAGTGACAGGGGAGAGGGGAGTGACAGGGGAGAGGGGAGTGACAGGGGAGAATGGAGTGACAGGGGAGAGGGGAGTGACAGGGGAGAGGGGAGTGACAGGGGAGAGGGGAGTGACAGGGGAGAGGGGAGTGACAGGGGAGAGGGGAGTGACAGGGGAGGGAGGGAGAGAAGGGAGAGACATGGTGGAAGATAGTGACAGAGGAGAAGAGTGACCAAGGAGAGGGGAGAGACAGGGGAGAGGGGAGTGACATGGTAGAAGGTAGTGACAGAGGAGAAGATAGTGACAGAGGAGAAGGGAGTGACAGGGAAGAGGTGAGTTGCAGAGGAGAAGGTAGTGACAGAGGAGAAGGGAGAGACATGGTGGAAGGTAGTGACAGAGGAGAAGAGAGTGACAGATGAGTAGGGAGTGACAGGGGAGCTTACATCCCTTGCATGTACAAAACATGTACAGAGCTCTGGATCAGGTTCAGGATGTGAATTGCAGGCTTTTATTTACACAATGGACTGGATCCAGACCTAATTAAGTGCTTGAACTTA
>WWET01009804.1:0-12851 GCA_011038615.1 Limnodynastes dumerilii
ACACGCACGCACACTATTATTCTGCCATTAAAAATAAAAAAATAATTGATCAAAAATGATTGGAATGATTATCTCATGTACAGTTACATGAAAAACATCTGTTATGTTCTGAAGAGCAGCTCTGTGTCTACACCTGATACTCACCAGAGGTGGGACGCTGCCTGTCTGCTCTGGTGGTCCTCTGTGCAGCCTCCATGCAGATGTAGGGTCTTCCAGGTGTCTCACGCTGACCTTCTCCTTCTCCTCCTGAAGTATTCTTTATATATCATCTACTATGGACATCTCCTGTGCCCGCAGACCCCGTGTACGCTGATGTGCAGACAGAACAATCGCTTTTCTTGTATTTACAAAGACCGTGAACATAACACAGGAAGGTGGAAAAGCAAATATCTCCTGACTGAAGACAAGCGCGTCCGCAGGAGCTCAGTCTTTCCCTGAACTAAACCCTCTCATTGCAAGTGTGTGCAGTGTTTACACTAGGAGCAGAGGTAAAAGTGCAGCTCTCAGTCCCTCCTGCTTAGCAAACTCCGGCAGTAATCCATGTAATCTGTCCACAATCAGTGCTCTCCCCACCCCACCCACCCCCCGGGGGTGACCCGGAGCTGTGCGTCCGTCTGTTTTACATGCAGAACAGCAGCGAGCAGAGGCAGATGAGCGCCAGGTTACCCATCCGCCCGGTAAAACCATCAAACTAAAGAGGATGCAAAATTCACCATGTTAAAGACATCTCTGGCTAAAATGTCAGAATAGCGGTGGCATGCCGCGAGCGCGAGAGGCGTGGCTGTACGCGTGTATCTTACTGTTAGCTCAGGCAGTAAAAAACAAAGCAAAGCATTAAAAATACCCAGAAAAGTCGCAGAAACCGCAAAAGAACAGCCCTGCGACCGTGCGTCACGTGTACGTCCATATCCGTAACGTTTATACATACAGATACTCAGTGCTTTATTTGTAAGAAAAAAGGTGCCGGAACTCACATGCAGCCACGCGACCAATCACAAGCTGAGCAGCGCCATCACAACGAGCGCGGATAAAACACGCATGCATCAGACTCCACACACAAGCAGCCGCATGCATCGGACTCCACACACAAGCAGCCACATGCATCGGACCCCACACACAAGCAGACGCATGCATCAAACTCCACACGCAAGCAGCCGCATGCATCGGACTCCACACACAAGCAGCCGCATGCATCGGACTCCACACACAAGCAGCCGCATGCATCGGACTCCACACACAAGCAGCCGCATGCATCGGACTCCACACACAAGAGGCCGCATTCACCATTTTAATGATTTTGCCGCCAAAACTTTTAAAACTTCTATGACAAAAAAAAACACTGGACTTGATGGAGGCATGGATTTCTTCCTATGAGATAGTGTATAGTTTGCTTTAAATTTGTCATTGTGAATGCCCTCAGTGAAGTAGCTGGTTACTGTTAAGCTACTTTTGTCTACTAATATCCTACTCATCTTTCCTGACCCCTCTATGGCCTTAAGTCATCATTTTCTCATTGACATACAGATCTTAGTAACCCATTAGTGTCGCCACTGGAAATTTTATCTTTGCTGCATTTCATCTATTTGTTGATATTCCTAAAGGCAACTGGATTAAATCCAGAAAATAAGAGAAAATCTAGTGTAAAAATCACCTGAGGAAAATTACGTAGAACTGTGGCGATTAGTTAAGTCTCAATATGGATTCTCTCATCGTTTCCTTGAGTGTTTTCCATGTGATGAATTCTGCTATTGAATCCTACGCAATTGCATACATCAGAGAGCAATCCACCCTATTGCGATTTAAGACACAATGGGGCTGATCTTAAACAACGCTGATCTTAAGCAACGTATGAACGCCGCGGACTCTACACACAAGCAGCCGCATGCATCGGACTCCACACACAAGCAGCTGCATGCATCGGACTCCACACACAAGCAGCCGCACGCATCGGACTCCACACACAAGCAGCCGCATGCATCTGACTCCACACACAAGCAGCCGCATGCATCGGACTCCACACACAAGCAGCCGCATGCACCTTTTTAATGATTTTGCCGCCAAAACTTTTACAACTTGGAAAATTCATCGAAAAAAGGTGCCGGAACTCTCTATCGGTGCCTTCTATGACAAAAAAAAGCACTGCAGTAAAATAATGAAGGTCTGATCCAAACTCAATTGTGTACCAACAACTAATAAGATTTATCAGGCAGGGAAAGGGTTTAGTGACAGAACTGAACATAGTGACGTCCAATAGTGACTGACAAACAAAGAATATGGCCACATGAGACAACATGCGCCATCTGCACTGATCTAGGGCAGAGCGCCCCCTGCTCTTTCCACTCTTCCATCCCAGGGGGTAGTAATTAGCATATCACTTGGCCTATCTCATATGTTAATTAACCTATACATGTACATACTTTCACCATTAGACATCTATTACTGTTCATAACTTGTGAATGCTTAATGTGATCTCTTATTAGAAACATAGAAAGTGACGGCAGATAAGAGCCACATGGCCCATCTAGTCTGCCCATTTGTTTATTGAAAAACTATACTGACCCTAGACCCTATTTACCCTCAATTTGGGTTACAATTTAGGATACCCTTATATTTATCCCAAGAGCATTTATCCCAAGCGATAGAGCATAACTCATCACCCCATAACAAGCTACACATGGTAATAATATATATATAATATGGCATTATAAAGCTGAATGGGGGATTATACTCTCTGAAAAGGTGAAACCCATTATTTATTATAACATACTTGCACTTGTATAGAAATATGAAGAAAACCCATTTATCATTTACCTGCGACCATGTGTCCGCGTCTGGAGTTATATTGTCCTGTAACATTTATTATTTTATCATTTTTTGCCGTCACATACATAATACCGGGCGGCCCTCTTACCATGCATACAGGATAGTAACGCACAGTGGAGGCGTTGCATTTGTACAGTGCGGGATTGGCGATGTCTTTGTGCACGGATGGGAGAACTTCGTTACTTCCTCTTTTACAATTGAAATACATCTAATACGGAGACAGAGGGATGAAGTCCGGGGCTCGCAGCGTTATGTGCTGGAGATGCATTTCTGGCGCGTCTGCGTGAGATCCAAAAAGCAAACAGCGGTGCCTTTCAATGGCGACAAATAATACATCGCACAAGAGTAGATTACTGCACCGGAGCAACCAATGAAAATCCATCTCGCTAAAAGCAGCAAAATACAGTATATAAAGAAAAAATATGTATGATTTAAGCACTAAACTAATTGTTTTCCTCATGAATTAAATAAATGTATTAATAGCTTGAAATTCCATCGTGCGGATCTGAGAAAGGTCTTTGAGTGTCAGCCCCAGAGCTTAGACCTGACCCGGTGCTGGTGCAAATGTTTTGGTGTAAAGCGTCCTGGGTTCCGCCGCCTGTGGTTGGATTTGGATCGGGTGCTCTTGCCTTGGCCACGCCCTTACTATACAATGACCACGTGCCTCCTCCTCTTCGCTTCCACCGCACACCCGTCAGAACGCAAGTCGCGCAGTTCTAGTAGCATTAGCATCTGAATGGGGCGTTACTGTGTGCTCTGCTGTTCTGCACATGCGCAGCGATGCGCCACGTCATGCAACGATAAAACAATAAGTATTAATAATCCCAATGAAGATCAGACGCTGCGCCAGGGCGATCGCAAAGATACGTCCACGCAGAAGCCTCTGGATGGGCAGCACAGGGCGCATTCCTCTATTCCCCATGTCCGGAGTGAGGATTCCTATACGGTCATCACTTACTAGCCAGAGAGGGGAGTCAGTAATGAGTCTCCATAGAGACAGCTTGATTGTTGAATCTGGTCCTCCATTCATTTCCTGGGTCCGGATTGATGGTTACGTAGTTTTCGCCATACGTGCGTTGTTTTAAGAATTGAGCTATATGCATGCATAGTAGCTTATTTATTAGAAATGGCACGTAGATATCGTATATAACCTATTACGCATGCATAGTAGCTTATTTACGCTCTACGTACCGTTTCTGTCTAAACACCGCGCTTACGCAATCTACACACAGAAATGGCACGTAGAGAGCGTATATAACCTATTACGCATGTGGAGTAGCTCAATTCCTAAAACAACGCACGTAAGGCGAAAACGACGCAACTGTGACTCCGGACCTCGCTGCTTGGAAATGAATTCCATAGAAACGGCAGCTGTTTTGTCACTGGGAGTAGTTACTACAGACTGTGGCCGTATTCAGAGAACCGGACGTCTAACGTCTACATCCGGTGTTTAGCGATATTTACTACTGCGCATTCATAGTCATTTTATAACGTAATCTATGTATCTTTTTCTTTCAGACCGCACATACGCAATCTACGTAAGAAAAAGATACGTAGATTACGTAAAAAAATGACTACGCATGCGCAATTGTCAATATCGCTAAACACCGGATGTATACGCTATACGTCCAGTCGTCTGAATAAGGGCCTGTATGGTGCTAACTTTTAATTAAGCAGCGAAATATATAATAGAACATCATGACGATACAATGTCCTGTTTCTATCTATTGTCTATTGTTCCAACCATATGAAATGAAAGTGCTCATTACAAGAAAATGACAGATCAATGTGTGGACGCTTTGTTACTTCTCGTATTGCCATCATCGCATATCACAAACCCAGACTTTCTATAGGATCAGAGCGCCGGGGAATAGTCCAATGAGATTGCAGTAACGCTGCCGCTATAAGCGCCGGGGAATAGTCCAATGAGATTGCAGTAACGCTGAGAGTCTCACCTCAATGCCAATCACACTGCTCCTAGGTACTGGAAGAGAGTCTCACCTCAATGCCAATCACACTGCTCCTAGGTACTGGAAGAGAGTCTCACCTCAATGCCAATCACACTGCTCCTAGGTACTGGAAGAGAGTCTCACCTCAATGCCAATCACACTGCTCCTAGGTACTGGAAGAGAGTCTCACCTCAATGCCAATCACACTGCTCCTAGGTACTGGAAGAGAGTCTCACCTCAATGCCAATCACACTGCTCCTAGGTACTGGAAGAGAGTCTCACCTCAATGCCAATCACACTGCTCCTAGGTACTGGAAGAGAGTCTCACCTCAATGCCAATCACACTGCTCCTAGGTACTGGAAGAGAGTCTCACCTCAATGCCAATCACACTGCTCCTAGGTACTGGAAGAGAGTCTCACCTCAATGCCAATCACACTGCTCCTAGGTACTGGAAGAGAGTCTCACCTCAATGCCAATCACACTGCTCCTAGGTACTGGAAGAGAGTCTCACCTCAATGCCAATCACACTGCTCCTAGGTACTGGAAGAGAGTCTCACCTCAATGCCAATCACACTGCTCCTAGGTACTGGAAGAGAGTCTCACCTCAATGCCAATCACACTGCTCCTAGGTACTGGAAGAGAGTCTCACCTCAATGCCAATCACACTGCTCCTAGGTACTGGAAGAGAGTCTCACCTCAATGCCAATCACACTGCTCCTAGGTACTGGAAGAGAGTCTCACCTCAATGCCAATCACACTGCTCCTAGGTACTGGAAGAGAGTCTCACCTCAATGCCAATCACACTGCTCCTAGGTACTGGAAGAGAGTCTCACCTCAATGCCAATCACACTGCTCCTAGGTACTGGAAGAGAGTCTCACCTCAATGCCAATCACACTGCTCCTAGGTACTGGAAGAGAGTCTCACCTCAATGCCAATCACACTGCTCCTAGGTACTGGAAGAGAGTCTCACCTCAATGCCAATCACACTGCTCCTAGGTACTGGAAGAGAGTCTCACCTCAATGCCAATCACACTGCTCCTAGGTACTGGAAGAGAGTCTCACCTCAATGCCAATCACACTGCTCCTAGGTACTGGAAGAGAGTCTCACCTCAATGCCAATCACACTGCTCCTAGGTACTGGAAGAGAGTCTCACCTCAATGCCAATCACACTGCTCCTAGGTACTGGAAGAGAGTCTCACCTCAATGCCAATCACACTGCTCCTAGGTACTGGAAGAGAGTCTCACCTCAATGCCAATCACACTGCTCCTAGGTACTGGAAGAGAGTCTCACCTCAATGCCAATCACACTGCTCCTAGGTACTGGAAGAGAGTCTCACCTCAATGCCAATCACACTGCTCCTAGGTACTGGAAGAGAGTCTCACCTCAATGCCAATCACACTGCTCCTAGGTACTGGAAGAGAGTCTCACCTCAATGCCAATCACACTGCTCCTAGGTACTGGAAGAGAGTCTCACCTCAATGCCAATCACACTGCTCCTAGGTACTGGAAGAGAGTCTCACCTCAATGCCAATCACACTGCTCCTAGGTACTGGAAGAGAGTCTCACCTCAATGCCAATCACACTGCTCCTAGGTACTGGAAGAGAGTCTCACCTCAATGCCAATCACACTGCTCCTAGGTACTGGAAGAGAGTCTCACCTCAATGCCAATCACACTGCTCCTAGGTACTGGAAGAGAGTCTCACCTCAATGCCAATCACACTGCTCCTAGGTACTGGAAGAGAGTCTCACCTCAATGCCAATCACACTGCTCCTAGGTACTGGAAGAGAGTCTCACCTCAATGCCAATCACACTGCTCCTAGGTACTGGAAGAGAGTCTCACCTCAATGCCAATCACACTGCTCCTAGGTACTGGAAGAGAGTCTCACCTCAATGCCAATCACACTGCTCCTAGGTACTGGAAGAGAGTCTCACCTCAATGCCAATCACACTGCTCCTAGGTACTGGAAGAGAGTCTCACCTCAATGCCAATCACACTGCTCCTAGGTACTGGAAGAGAGTCTCACCTCAATGCCAATCACACTGCTCCTAGGTACTGGAAGAGAGTCTCACCTCAATGCCAATCACACTGCTCCTAGGTACTGGAAGAGAGTCTCACCTCAATGCCAATCACACTGCTCCTAGGTACTGGAAGAGAGTCTCACCTCAATGCCAATCACACTGCTCCTAGGTACTGGAAGAGAGTCTCACCTCAATGCCAATCACACTGCTCCTAGGTACTGGAAGAGAGTCTCACCTCAATGCCAATCACACTGCTCCTAGGTACTGGAAGAGAGTCTCACCTCAATGCCAATCACACTGCTCCTAGGTACTGGAAGAGAGTCTCACCTCAATGCCAATCACACTGCTCCTAGGTACTGGAAGAGAGTCTCACCTCAATGCCAATCACACTGCTCCTAGGTACTGGAAGAGAGTCTCACCTCAATGCCAATCACACTGCTCCTAGGTACTGGAAGAGAGTCTCACCTCAATGCCAATCACACTGCTCCTAGGTACTGGAAGAGAGTCTCACCTCAATGCCAATCACACTGCTCCTAGGTACTGGAAGAGAGTCTCACCTCAATGCCAATCACACTGCTCCTAGGTACTGGAAGAGAGTCTCACCTCAATGCCAATCACACTGCTCCTAGGTACTGGAAGAGAGTCTCACCTCAATGCCAATCACACTGCTCCTAGGTACTGGAAGAGAGTCTCACCTCAATGCCAATCACACTGCTCCTAGGTACTGGAAGAGAGTCTCACCTCAATGCCAATCACACTGCTCCTAGGTACTGGAAGAGAGTCTCACCTCAATGCCAATCACACTGCTCCTAGGTACTGGAAGAGAGTCTCACCTCAATGCCAATCACACTGCTCCTAGGTACTGGAAGAGAGTCTCACCTCAATGCCAATCACACTGCTCCTAGGTACTGGAAGAGAGTCTCACCTCAATGCCAATCACACTGCTCCTAGGTACTGGAAGAGAGTCTCACCTCAATGCCAATCACACTGCTCCTAGGTACTGGAAGAGAGTCTCACCTCAATGCCAATCACACTGCTCCTAGGTACTGGAAGAGAGTCTCACCTCAATGCCAATCACACTGCTCCTAGGTACTGGAAGAGAGTCTCACCTCAATGCCAATCACACTGCTCCTAGGTACTGGAAGAGAGTCTCACCTCAATGCCAATCACACTGCTCCTAGGTACTGGAAGAGAGTCTCACCTCAATGCCAATCACACTGCTCCTAGGTACTGGAAGAGAGTCTCACCTCAATGCCAATCACACTGCTCCTAGGTACTGGAAGAGAGTCTCACCTCAATGCCAATCACACTGCTCCTAGGTACTGGAAGAGAGTCTCACCTCAATGCCAATCACACTGCTCCTAGGTACTGGAAGAGAGTCTCACCTCAATGCCAATCACACTGCTCCTAGGTACTGGAAGAGAGTCTCACCTCAATGCCAATCACACTGATCCCAGGTACTGGAAGAGAGAATCACCTCAATGCCAATCACACTGCTCCTAAGTACTGGAAGAGGGTCTCACCTCAATGCCAATCACACTGCTCCTAGGTACTGGAAGAGGGTCTCACCTCAATGCCAATCACACTGCTCCTAGGTACTGGAAGAGAGAATCACCTCAATGCCAATCACACTGCTCCTAGGTACTGGAAGAGAGAATCACCTCAATGCCAATCACACCGCTCCCAGGTACTGGAAGAGGGTCTCACCTCAATGCCAGCGCACACTAGAAGCTCCAGCTACACTCATGCTGGATCTTTCATGCCGGCTGCCCCTCCCAGGGGTGCCCAAGAATGGGGGAATAAAGACCAATCACTCCCAAATGTAACCCCTTCCAAGCATTATCCGCCAGGAATCCGCTCCAGCTGATCCACACTTCCTGCAGAGACAGGAGGGGGATGGGTGACCCTCTACCCTGCACCCTGTATACTGTTATTCTAAGCCTTACCTCTCACCTACCGAGATTCAAAACTAAAAGACCGCATATACGCAATTTACGTATCGAAACGATACGCACATCACGTACAATAGCTACTATGCATGCGCAGTAGCTATTGTTAATTGAATTACGTCCGTCTGTGGAAGACGGACGTAGTTCTGGATCAACCCCAATAACAGTATATCCGTAAATACATTCTACACTGCGGGACAAACAGTGACAGACACTGATACTGAATACAGGGAGAACATGCTGCTAATTATCCCATCACACAGGAATCACATCTCTATACAGACAGCATCACATCCATATCTATACAGAAACCTGATTCATATACCTGTACATCTATCACACACACAGGAATCACATCTCTATACAGACAGGAGCCTTATACATGTACCAGTATATCACACACAGGAATCACATCTCTATAGTGGATGTGCCTCTGGACCCCGGATGGTCAGGATCTCTCCCTGTCTTAGGGAGGACTTTAACAATCACTGAGTTGAAGTAGAGGGGGAAGATTGTTTAGTCATAATCGAGTTAAATGTGTCTTGCAATGTGCTGCTAATCTCTTCTGGTAATATTTAGTAAAATTTGTTGCTGAAGCCGTCAGGCCCCGGGGCTTTTAATGGTTTTAGAGATTTAATGCTATTGACGATTTCTTCAGATGATATAGGCATTATAAGTGCAGCTGCTTGGACTGTGGAAAGACGTGGAAGGGAGACAGTGCTCCAGAAGCTGTCATTTTTTTTATTTTATCAATGGGGCCTTGGCTATATAGAACTTCATAAAATGCTTTCAAGATGTTTAGTATGCGATCACCACACGTCTCCCGCTGGCCATCCCTCCACGCTGTTATGACACTCAGTATTTGGACACTCCGGGTTTACCTTGGGAGTACCGGAGTGGTCCAGAAAGAATAGAGGGTGATACCCCGGGATTACCTAGATAGTACCGGGGTGATCTCTAAGGATAGTTAGGGTGACTGGATCGGCTGCCGGATTGCGGGGTCTTTCCTTCAGGTGGTTCATAAATTAGAGTCCATAGATAAGAGTAGCACCTTTCAAAAAAGAGTCCATCCCCTTGTAGATCTTTAAATCCTGACAGATGCCTCAAAAGCAGAAGGGAAGTTTCACAGGTAATATCCGAATTTTATTAAACACACAACATAGATATTAAAAAGATGCAATAACGTTAATGAGAAAAAGTTCAGTCCACATGAGCTGAAGCAAGAGCAGGATAGAGATAAATAAGCAGGGGAGACTGCAGGCACATGTGCCGTACTTCCCTTAGCGTTCCAAACAGCTTTCCCAGGCAGCTGCCAGGTGGTCACAACGGAGATGGCAGGAGGAGACGGCAGTGGAAGTCTGTAGTCACGAAAACCAGCGACGCGTTTCGAGGCCGATGCAGGTCCCTTTCTCAAGCTGAATGTGAGACAACTTGGAAGGGGCTGACTCTTAAAGACAACTGGAATAGCAGTACCAGCTGAAATGCATGCCGTTGATTGATGCATGAATGCGAGTTAGAAAGTGTCTGCAAATAGCAGAGTTCAGCATGTCAGGGACATATATCAATTGAAAACGAAATATTCTACAAATCACAGACAAAATATGTACAGTCGAGGAAAGCTTTATGCAAGAAAAAAAGGACAAGTAACAGTACTGGATACCAGGAACTATATACCAGCACCTGTAGGGAGACAGTGCAGCAGCTTTAAAGAGGGCAGAACCAATGGGAAAGTGCAGAGCTCGCGCCAACGGAAGCGATAGGCTGTTGCTATGGAGACCCGGACGCTGCGCCTGACAGGCAAGAGAATTGTGCGTCGCCGTTACCATGGAGACGCCAGGAGCGCAGGCCGTAAGCCTGTGAACAGCCGAAGGGACGGGAGAGAGACGCGACGCACACGGAGAGGTAAGCAGCCGGAGCCCTGCGACAGGCAGGCGCCGTGGGCTTACACACGCTCAGAGAGGAAATAAAACTAGAAGTCCTTTCTCCCTTTAAAAGGTTAGAGAGACGTTTCCCTGTCTTATTGCCAAGCGTGTAGAATCTATCATTTTTATTGTGGATATATTTATCCCCTACACGCACGACCACATTATCAAACTGGGCTTTCTTTTCTAAAAATGCTAATTTATTTTGTGGAGTCGGGATCACTCTGTAAGTCTGAAAGGCCTCCATAAGTTCTTTCTGGGATTTGATATAAGTGGACATGTTAGATTTGTAATGCTTACTCTTATAGGAAATTATTACTCCCCATAATACCGTTTTAGCGGATTGCCAGAATAGAGTTGGGTCGTTAGTGCATTCCTTATTATCTTCTTTGAATGTGTTCCATGCAGCTTTTAACATGTCTCTAAGTTGGGGCGAGTTGGCTAGATAAGAGGGGAACCTCTATGGATATCGATTTCCACTGACTGGGGTCTGGGCGATTTCCAACAATATTAGAGAATGATCTGACAAGGCGATAGGTTCAATTTCTTCTCTATGATTTTAGATAATAATTTGTCTGTTACCAATAGATAATCTATCCTGGATAGAGACCCATGTGCCGCCGATAAGCATGTGAACTCCCTATCTAGGGGGTGGGTAGTGCACCAAATATCCAGAAGATGTAACTTCTGAGTGAGGTACCGTATCCCTATCTGGGGTGGGGACTCCTGTCTGATTTAGGCTGTTGCTTATCTAAATAAGGTGAAGCAACTTGATTAAAGTCCCCCCCAGAATAATATTAGTGTTAGAATATTGATATAGTTTGGATAGTACTGATTAAAAGAAGGTTTTGCTCCTAGAATTAGGGGCGTAGATGTTACATATCTTGTACTTAGTAGAGTACGGAGATACGTCAATTATCACAAGTCTTCCAGATGGGTCTGATGTGACAGTGTGTATAATAGCGGGGATCGCCTTTCTGATCAGGGTTACCACTCCTCTTGCCTGGATACCTTCTTAATATCGTAACAGCTCACTGACTTTAGTGGCGGCCCCCATAGTGGGGAATATTGGGACTGGTATAAGTATTTATTTGATCTATTATCCCACAACAGAATGAAAAATACCAACAATTCATGCAGTAGATCTAATTTCTAAATGATTCTCTCCTATTAAAGGGGCAATTTGCAATTGATACATTATTTATAAATAATATGTTTTATAAGTTCAATATTGCTGGATCCAATACACTTGACCTAATAAATTGTTTTTGTTGCAGTTTGTTATTAATAAAGTTGTGATACTTTGAAGTTGCCGGTGTATAGTATCATTACAGCCAACTTTAGTTCCAGTGCCGTCTATTTTTCTGTTTCTCCTTTGGTGTATTTTTGAGGACTTAGGTTCCTCATTTAGAGCGTTTTTGCCCAGTCTCCCAAAGGCGGCATCTTGTCTATTAATTTATTAATCTGTTTATTAATCTGTTATTTTAGCGCCCATAGATATGATTTTACATACAAGTTACGTACGATCAGAGGCACGATGCGTAACATCTGCAACAGCATCGGGTTTTATCTCCTCTTCATTGGGGACAATCTTTCAGGTATCTCTTTGTTTTAAACACGTCTCCACAACCTATAATGAATCATATGAAAATTCCCATTGTCCCTACGTGTGGGCTATCTACTGGACTAAGATATCAAAACCTCTTAAGGAAGCAGCGCACATCACTGGCTGTTCCTCTACTCTGCTTCATATATTTACTGTGGACTATTTCAGTCTATAGAGTGCAGAGGAGCAGAGAAGACATCTCCGGGGGCTCATACAGTAGTGTCTCCCACTGAGGCTGTTCCTCTACTCTGCTTCATATATTTACTGTGGACTATTTCAGTCTATACGCAGTTCTACACATCACAAGGGGTAATCTACCAAACCCCAGGTAAATACAATGGGACAAGAGAAGGGAGAGTGTGATGTGATGAAAAGCACTGCGAGAAATTATTCTACTAAACCAAAACAGTATACTAAAAATATATATGTTCCAAAAATATATCCCTTATGTTTATATTCACAAAGAGTAAAAAAAGGTGGTGAGAACAAAGTGAGCAATGTGATACAGGTTACCTAGTAGAATATGTCAATCGATCTGTATCTAATAAATAAATAAACAGTAAATATAATATATATA
>WWET01009807.1:0-15073 GCA_011038615.1 Limnodynastes dumerilii
AGGCAGTGCCATTTCTAGACCTAGCAGAACCCAGGGCAGAAAAAAAAATTCTGGTGCCCCTCCCTCCTATTCCACCCAAAAAAGTATGCATCCAGCCATTTTGTATTGCGCAGTCAACCATTTGTGCCCCTTATATGTGCCTAGCCTCCTTTTGTGCCCCTTAAATGTATCAGCCTCCTTTTGTGCCCCCTTATATATATATCAGCCTCCTTTTGTGCCCACTTTATATGTGTCAGTCTCCTTTTTATGCCCCCCTTTAAATGTGTCAGCATCCTTTTGTGCTTCATTTATAAGTAACAGCCTCCTTTTGTGCCCCCTTATATTATTTACTAAAAACTTTTTTTTATTAAAATCCTAAAGTAACCTTCCTTTCTATACCTTCTCCTTCTTGCTCCTTCCTCTGCCGTGCAGATGAACAGTACTGGGAATACAAAGCTCCTACGGGAGCCCTGTAGGACCCAATCTATTTCCATGAATAACGCTACCTCATAGCGTTATTCAAAGGAATTGATTTGGTAACGCAGGGCTCCAGTAGGAAAACTGTATACCCAGCATTATTCATCTGAATGATGCCAGCCGCATCTGTTATCAGACGCGGTCTATGTAACAGCGGCCTGAGGGAGGGCTGCGTGACCTAAAGGGGGCTGCCCTACTGGGTGCCTCCCTTTAAGTCATCTAGGGGTGCGCTGCGTGCACGGCTCGCTCGCCTCAAGAAAAGGCCCTGCACTAAGGAAACGGCAAGGAAAACAAGTTCCTATCTTGCCAATTTTAATCAAATCATAACCGATGTTATGACATATCTGCTGTTTTCCTCAGGGTGTGCAAATAATGAAACAGCGTGCTCTTCCCATTATAAATGGGGAATGGTTGTATCTTTCCTTAACCTGAAGACTGGTGACAATGGAATGAAGCATTAAATAACAATGAATGTTATAAACTTTTTACTGCAGTACATAATGTAAAGTTAGAATTGTCCTTTCGGATATTATAGTTTTAATTGGGAAGGATTATTCTAGTGTCAACTAGTTAAGTCACAGACATGTCATATGTACAGTCAAGATCAAGTCTCTTTTATATTAATTGATTGACAGGTAAGTGACAGCACAGATCATACATACAGTGTCATAGAATGTTATAAGTAGTCTGGAAGGTAATCTTATAGTCTGCCATTTTATCTGATCAGCGTCAAGTCCTCTGCAGTGCTTGGGGTTGAGATCAAGAAACAGGAATAAGAGAGGGAGCAGGCTGGGAAGCAGGATGCTATAGTTGGGTCAAAGTTAATCCAACCTTCCCCACAGTTAACTGTAATTTAACCGCAGCTTTCTGTTTTCAGTAATTTAACTTCCCTATCCATCAGGGTTGCTGACTCTCCTGGAATATCCGGGAGACTCCTGAAATTTGGCCAGTTCTCCTGGTATCCCGGGAGAGCCTGCAGATTTCCCACAAGGGGCTTGAGGCCCGTGGTGTCATGCAAACCATGGCCTCAAGTCCTGCTCCCCTGCCAGGCAACACTAGCATTACTAGCAGCAGGGAGGGTCTTAATGACGCAATTTTACTAGTTAACCTAAAAGGGGGTAATTGGTAGTTGGGGGCAGGGCTTAATGAGGCAATTTGCATAGATTGCATCATTAAGCTCCACCCCTGCAGGCAAATGTGGACGATGATGTGGTTGTTGTGCCAACAATTTGTGCCAGGGATAAGTGTCCTGCCAGTGAAAGAAGAAAAAAAAAAAACAACTCTCCCTATCTCCATATCCTGCCAACAGTTGTCAAGACATCTGTGTCGGCCAATGTTAAACATCTAGGCACTCCTTGCCGCTACATCACCAAGACGATGCATCACTTTACGACATCATATTCCGACATTGCATCTGAAATACCAGAGATTTTTTTGTGGTTGCAATCAAGACAGCGTGGACAACACAACATGTCCAGCCACGACAGGTATGATTTTCACCTAACCCTTACCCCAACTATCTATCAGATTAACCCTAACACTCCCCTAACCTTAACCCTCTTCTCTCTGGAGCCTAACCCTAACCCTAACTATTCATGTTCCGCAGACTAACCCCATTCCCTGTCCCGCAGCCGAAACTTAACCCTCCCCTCTATGGAGCCTAACCCTTCTTGTCTCGCAGCACATGGTACCCTTTCTGGAATGAATTTTAAAAAAAGTTGTCAGCAATGGTACAACAGAAAGCAAGCTCTGGACAAATACACCACTTTATTTGCAGCAAATTCATGCAACTTGTTTATCCAAATCTATAAAATCCTATGTCAGAAAAAACAGACCACCATTAACTACCAGGACCATGGAGAGATCCCAGCACAAGTAATCTCCACCAGCAACACCTTCATCTTCATCATCCTCATTAGCAATAAGTAGTGTTCCTGCATCCATTTTTCTAGGACAAGCTCACTCCCTTAAAGAATCCATGAGCAAAAGGGCTACTTCTTCTTATGGTGAATCTTCATCACAGGGGATCAGGAAGATTCGTGTTTTCAAATGACAGTTGTCTGTGGAACAAGCCTTTGCTATAGGAAACAGGTATTACAGCTGCCAGCCTGTCTTCAGTAATGGGCTTTTGACTAACTAACCCAAACTTATTTAATTTTTTTATTTATGTATGATGTATGTATTCTGTGGAGACACAAACAAATCAAGCACTTCAGTCACAGAGCTACAGTATCCCTATCTCTGAAGTTATTGGTTTGTTAAACTGTGCATGTCTCGCATAAGGGTGGGTAGGAGGGCTCACAGACAATTCTCTCTCACTCCACTTTCCATCAGACGCTCTAGCCATCTTGATAAACAAGTCATCAGCACATGAGTGTGGGTCCCCGTAGCGAACGGCCCTATTTCGATAGGGCCGCTCGCTCACAGCCAGTTCCAAACTGGCTGGGATATCGATTGCTTATGCCTCAATGAGGCATAAAAATTGATCCCTGGAGCATCAAACACGGTGCTCCGAAAGGTAAGGCTTCCCTACTCCCTTAACCTAACTCTAAGTCTCCCCACTCCCTAACCCTAGGTCACTCCCCCCCGCAGTCTAATCCTGAGTCACCCCTCCAGCAGCCTAACCCTAAGTACCCCCTCCAGCAGCCTAACCCTAAGTCCCCCCTCCCACAGTCTAACCCTAAGTCCCCCCTCCTGCAGCCTAACTCTAAGTCCCCGGAGAGGGTTCCTTACCTCTCTGGTGGTATGGTTCGGCAGCAGCGCTGTTTTCCAAAAATGAATGGGTGAGTATGCGAATCGCACACTCACCCATTCATTAAAAAAATTCTTCGGTGTTACACATTCAAAATAGGGACAGCCGAAAAGATACTTTCGGCTGTCCCTATTTCGCAACATGTCCCATCGCAGCGGGGACTTGCAATGTCAGGACATACACGTCAAGCTATTAGAGATGTTATCCCACTGCAGAACATCGGAGAATAATCTTGATTTTTACAGGATACTGAAACTCATTGAAATTGTGACCCACACTACTGTATGATATAAATACCTCCACCCACCGTATGCATGGTGGGTCATCGCGCCTGACCATCAGAATGGGTTACTTTGTGTAATTATTGCACCATGTTTGCGCATGTTCAGAACGCAAACAACGAGTACTTACACATTCTGAATGTGTAAGTACCCTGACGTACGCAATTCTGGATCTTGTCCTTTGGAAGCATGTCAGAACTCAGAAGCTGACAGGGGGTGTTGGTACTCAGAAGCTGTTTTGGAGGCCTTAAGCGGAGCCTCAGGTGAGTTAGCTTTCAAGTAAAATTAAAAAATAATATATTATAGTCCAGCGGGGATCCCAGAAAGAACCTGGATATTACCAAGACTGCAGCCAAAACCAAGAACTTATTCTTTGGCATCTGGATAAGAGATATCAGGAGATACAGAGCTATCCTCCTGTACCGAACGGTCACCGCTTACCATTACATTACTGGGCAACACTGTACTTTGTTTTGTCCACTACCTGATACATTGTATCGTTTTGCATACACTTGCATACTATTGTGATTTCGACATATTTATTCATTTTGTTATAATATCAGTGGCGCACCCAGGGAGGGGTTTCTGGTTGCCAAAAAGTTGAAAATTAAAAAGGGGCATGGCTTCGTGGGTGCCACGAAAGAGGTGTGGCTTAGCGGCCATATGAAGCAGACTGACTTGGAGGAAGATGATCTTGGCCTGTGCTGCAATAGGAAAGCAGGTAAGAATGGTGAATGGGTCACTACAAATTCAGCAGTGCTTATGCATTGACACAGGCTCTGTATATTGTTTAATGTGCTCTACTAATGCATTGTATACTGCTATTACTATTAGATCTGTACTTTCAATATAAAACTACTATTTAACTGTGTAAAAGAAGTAACTTATAAATCACCTATAAAAAAATATATCAGAACAGGACTTGTTACAGCCAATAACCAAGGCAATTCCTTAATGTAGAATGTTTTATTATTTTCAAATCTACTTTATAAACGTCCTGCTTTTACAGAGAACTTTAATGGACACCTTACATGTCTTATGTCCTGGCAGTCAGATAGTATGACCATATTGGGGTAGATCCAGAACAACGTGTGTGCGTACGTATTTTAGCGGTGCGTATTTTCGTACACGTAAGGTCAATACACTCCCCACGGCACACCCCTTGCACGGACGTATTTTCACAAATTACGCGACCCAAACCCTACCTTAACTTTTCCTAACGTAACAGAATACGTCCGCTAACGGGCGTACAGACTACGCGAACGTACGCAGCTTAGCACGCCCATACTGTACACTTTAAATACCACCCCCCGCCTACTTCACGTAAAACGCACGTATTGGTCACTAACGTAAATTTGGCACGCCCACACGTAAGTATTTACGTTAGCAATACGTGAATTACCCATACGTTTGAAAATACGCTACGTTAATGTGCGTATTTTCTGCGGTGCGCATGCGCAGTGCGTACAAATCTGCGAATTTACGTGTCCGCCACACGTAAATTCGCGGAAATGCGTAGTTCAGGATCTGCCCCATTATCAGTATTGTCATTTTACATATGTTTTATTTTTAAAAGTGCATCATATTAAGTAGCTCTTTATAATTTTACACACATCAACCTCTGCCACCATTACAGTCTAATTCCCTAACACACACACACACACGTTAGGGGTAATTTTTGCCTTGGGCAGGACGCGGTGGAGCTTATTTGTCCTGTTTTCGGGCTCCAAAACGTTTGCAGCTATGCGAATATACCCCACATGTATTACACGCATTGGAAACCCCCCTTTCAGAAACCTGCGTTTGCCACGGATTATGGTGTGCTAAAGGGTACTGAGCGGTTTGTGAAAGAGGACTTGATTTACACCTAAGAAGCTTCTGCTTTTTAGGTGCAGAGATTTGAAAAATGACCTACTACGCACTACGGAAAAGAAGGAAACTACGCATGGTAATATTAGGTAGCCCAATGACACTCTTAAGTGCCATTAGGTACCTAAAAACCTAACTCACTCTTAACTGTGAATACGGTCCAGATTGTGTAAACATATGTTTGTCATAAATTTTCCCTGAAACCTTGAGATTTCCAGCAATAACACACAAGTTAATAGCAGCTGTACCCAAACTGTGCTACATACCTCCATCATCCCTATTACTTCCCAACAACTATTTTGTGTTAATTTATCGGAAGTCTTGTAATGGAGAAAAATACCGCAGTATGGGTGCGTGGCTTTATGGCATCATTTACACAAATGACTTCCTGAAGTCCTGCCCCCTGTTTATCAGTGCTAAGGATAGGGTGGGGGTGGATATAAATATGTAATCAAGCGTCTCCCATCTTTAGTAAGCTCTAAATCACACCCCTAAAAATTTGTTAGGGCATTTGATCACGGCCTCAAGCCCAAATGCAGGAGATTTGCCTGCTCTTCCTGAATTGTAGGAGCAATGCCCGAATCTTGGGAGTCCCCCAGACACTCCCCCAGACACGTTTTGGAGTAACGTAAAATTGGTACGCCCACACGTAAGTATTTACGTGACACATACATGAATGGCCCATACGTTCACAGTTACGCTATGTTAATGTGCGTATTTTCTATGGTGCGCATGCGCAGTGCATACAAAACAGTGATTTTACGTCTCAGCCACGCGTAAATTCGCTCCAAGGCGTTGTTCTGGATCAGGCCCAATGCCAATGTGCTTTCGCTCAAGTGTCAAATCCTGGTTTTATTGTCAGTACTACGGCTTTATTGTTTTATAATGGTATTCTGTTCAGCTGTTCTAATGGTGTTGTTAAGCATTTTTAAATTTAATTCCCCATTAGGTCAAATTCTGACAAACAGCTAAAGATAAGAATAATACTAGATAATAATGGTTTCTTTTTTTCCCACTGTTCAATTTCCATGTCTAATGATGTATTTTTTTTTAGCACTGTGCATCTCATCTCCTTAATAGTTGTCTATTAGTGGCAAATTAATTATAAGATTGGTCCTTGTACAGTGTTAAATTTAAGACATGACATTGCTTTTGTTCAATGTACGGTAGTCGAGCAGATGGAACAATAAACAATGCTACTGTACCCTACCTCTAGCATCACTGGCTGTGTGTGTTGTCCTTGATAGTTCAGCATATTGCCAACAGCAAAGTAAAATGTAATTATTACACATTATGTATAACAAGAGACGTGTCACTACAATTGTGCCTACACACAACAGCTAAATATTTATATGATTGATATTCTACTAACAAAAGTAAAAAATCTCTGCAAAATCAGGAATTGTTCATAAAGCCAACCTTCAGCTCTGATATTGGTATGTGCAGGAATTTAGTTTGAGCATGAAGGCCAGGAACAGAACCATAGTCACCTCCCCCCCTACTTTCATATCACTATCTAGTTAGAGATGTAGTTTACAGAGGTAGTTTAAAGGAATAACATAACAGATCACTATGACAACTATTCCATATTGGCCCAGGAATTTATCCAGGAATGGATGAGATACAGGATGTTATTTTTTTGGAGGTCATGTTGTTTCAGTTTCAGAATAGACACACTAAAAATTAGCACTCATCTTCATCCTACGCCACCCAGTCATAGGTGGCACTGGTGATAAAAGCTATGGAGTGGGGCAATTCAACATTTGGTCAAGTATAGCATAGACATGTTCAAGCAATGCTAATCCTATGCTTAGTAGCAAAATATGAAATGGAAACAGATTTCTACATATGCCTAACTTTTGTGTTGCAAGTCCCTGTAATGATGGCTGTAATTGCGAAGTGGGGTCAGCCAAAAGATGCTTTTTTTAAATGAATTGGTGAGTATGCGATTCGCATACTCACCCATTCATTTTTGGAAGCGCCGCCACCGGACCACTGGAGAGGTGAGTAACGGTTATGGAGTGGGATGGGGATAAAATACTTACTTACCTTTCGGAGCACCGTGTTCGGTGCTCCGGGGATCTATTGCTATGCCTCATTGAGGCATAAGCAATCGATATCCCAGCCAGTTCGGAAATGGCTGGGAGCGAACGGCCCAATCAAAATAGGGCCTTTCGCAATGGGGACCCACATTCCTTTTAGTGTGAGGGTGCCTTTTTTTTTCTTTTACTACTGATATTATTTTTGTAGAGAGGGTCTGCGATATGCTCAGCGCTGACATTACACATGCTGTGGAGTATCTGCAGAATATAGAATTAAAAAAGAAATATAGAATTAACAATAGAAGTAAGAAGACAGAAGTCAATTATCTTTTAAGGTATGGGAAGTTTTTTTTGTCAGTCATATATTCTCATATTAAAACAATTATGGAGTAAAGAGCTTTATTATGGGGCAAATAAACTATGTGCTCCTAAATAAAGCTCAATATTCCTTCTTAATTGTTTACAAATGATCCCCTAATGGGTTTTATATCCCTTCCACTATAGGTCTTTATAGGATATATCCCTATTATTGGATATTTTGAGCACAAATAAGGAGTTTTATTATGGGGCATATTGCTTATATAACACATAATAAAGCATTTTATTATTCATTTTAATACAAGACTATTTTATATAAGATTGTGCATGTTTCATAGAGAGAAAAAAATGGTAACTAGTGTCAGAATTACAGAGACAAAAGTAGCTCAGGAACTAATGAGGTTTATTGCAGGGATAAACACGGATGTAACAGAATATATGGATGAGACAATGAGAACACTGGAATATGCAGGTAATGGTGAGATAATGATGAAAACATTCAGAATACAGGAGCAAAGTAAACAGTAGCAATGAGTAACTTCTGAAACACATGATAAAGGCATAAAAATATATTGGAGTCCACAAATGAGGATAACCCAAAGATAGTGCTGACCAGAGCTGCCCATAGGGGGTTGGGACCAAGGCCTACACTACGGGCCCCATGCCCTAGGGAGCTTCCTCGCCAACTTCACTTTCAGAACCACAGCCACCTGCTATACTATATTGGTAGTGGCCCTTGTCTCTGTAAATTGTAGATGCTACCAGGGAGTAACAGTGGCAGAGTATAGTCAGAGCCCCTATCTGTACTAATGGAGAGTGGCTCCAACCAATCCCAGCTACTATTACTCTCCGGCAACAGAGCCATGGCATGTTACTAATATAGTGTAGCTGGCAGCCATGGCTCAGAAAGTTAAGTTGGTGAACGTCAATCTTATAACCAGCGCGTGGTACAGAGTACTGTTTATAAATAGCCACAGACAGCACATGTGTCGGTTGCTAGATGGGGACTTCCCTGTGGGAGCTTTGCCCTGGTCATTCCTCACCTCAGGGGGATCCCTGATTGCAGAATTCCATGAGGAATGTACAAATAGTCTGGTAATACTGGACTATGGGCAAAAGGTTGAGAAATCAGAGCTAAATAATTTAAATGTAGAATCAACTTTAAGAGAGAATTCAAATGCAATGTAATAATAACTGATGGAACAACAGTACTCACAAGGATAAAGAAGCGGAGGGTTAAAGAATTTTGACTCGAGCAAATGTAAACAGCGTGGGGGTGGGACGGAGAGTGTCACTCACTTGTTTGTTGTCTTCTCATGGGTTCATGGACAGTGGGAGGAGTTGGGCCTCTAGGTCAAATAAAAGCTGTGGGAAGCCTTGGGTCTGCCTCTTTTGTCTTCTGCTGGATTCAGGATTCTGTTGGTCTCTGTCTTTGGGGGTTACATGAAGCTAAGTATCACTTACAGTTCTGCATTGTCATTTCTTTTATCATCTCTTTGGTTCCACAAGCTTATATATTTTCACAGTCTCCTCACACTTACACACACTGAATTGATCCCGGGCACCCCGTGTCGCAGCACGTTACGTCAGGGGTGGGTATTACAGTCCAGAGTGTGTCGTCAGAGGCAGGGCCATCCCCCGTTCTAGATCACCTTCTCCCTATAGTCAGTCCCGGCACCACCAATCACAGCAACGCCCTGCTAATTCGGCTGGGGTCGAGACCCAGCCTATCCCTGTCAGGACTGACGTTTTCCTCTCGTCAGTTCCGCAGCTGTCGGGGAAGACCGGAGGTCGGGCGGATGCAAAGGATCCAGCTCGCGCAAAAGATCTGCCCCAGTAGGGGGAGGGAGGTGCGGCTGTCGAGCTGGCACCCGAAGCGGCTCCAGCGGTTTCTGTGCAGCCGGGTCCTAGCCAGCCAACCCCCGGTGAGTCTGACCCCACTGTGGGGAACATTGATGATGATTCTGTCTCGCTGTCTTCTGTTTCCTCCGTTAGTTCCATGTCCTCAGACGCGTCAGGGCGCCCCTTGCGTAAATGAAGGAAGGCCATTGATAAGCATTTGCGCAAAAGGGCCCAAAAGCAGTCAGGAAAAGTGGTAACTGCCCATGCCCCCCCCCACCCTAGACCGTAGCAGGATACACTGCAATTACACGGTGGTATCATGTGGTTATCAAGGAGAAGATTAGGAAAGGGAATTATGTCGATATATTTGCCCTTACGGTGGACAGCAATAAGGCCCTGGGCCCTATAAAAAAGAAGGGGGAGCAGGCAGAAGAGCAGTACAAATCTTTTGAAACATGGCTATTGGCTTGGTGCACTTTCATGGACTGTTACCTGGACACTCGTCCGGGTGAATATAAGTCCATGATTAGGCACCTACATTTGGTAACTGATATCCATGTTAAGCATAAAGGCACCGCCTGGCGTCAGTATGACGAGCGGTTTCGGCTCAATGCGGATGGGGTTGTGAATGACATCTTTGGTGAAAAAGATGGGGAACTTTGGTTGGAGGTTACGCAAGCCCCTCAGGAGCGCGCAGCGGACACATTTCCACAAAAGAGGTTTCATAACAGGGAGTGCGGCGGCACCCCTCCCAATGCGAAAAGCAAATGTTACAGCTGCAATTATACTGTCTGTACCCGTGGTGGTATATGTACCTTACGGCACGCTTGTCTCCAGTGTAACGAAACGCATCCGTCCAAATCTTGTAACAGGCCCTCCTCGGCCTCAGGATCCTCCAAACAGCAGCAGGGGGCTAGGACTGGCTCCCTCCCCAATCAAACTCAGTAAGTTAGCAGAGTGGTTGGCTCGCTACCCCAGGAGTTTTTTTCTGTGTGGATTTACTGAGGTTTTCGTCTGCCAATAATTGGAAGGGTCTCCACAGCCTACCCTTGCAATTTGCAGTCGGGGAAAGCTGCCCCAGGTGTCTTAAAGGAGAAGGTGGACAATGAGGGTAGAATGGTGGGCCCCTTTACATCTCCCCCTATTCCGAACCTCACCATATCCCCCATAGGCGTTGTACCCAAAAAGACCCCTGGGAAATTTAGATTGATATAGCACATGTCCTATCCGGTGGGGGCGTCGGTAAACAATGCCATCCCAGAGGCGTGCGCACGTGTGGTGTATCAATCTTTTGATTCGGCCCTGAATTTAGTCAAGAACTCCGGTTCCGGAGCCCTTATGGCAAAGATTGACGTGGAATCGGCCTTTCGGCTCCTCCCTCTTCACCCCTCCTCCTTTCGCTATATGGGTTTTTGTATCCAGGGTTTTTTTATATCGACCGCTGCTTACCCATGGGCTGCTCAGTGTCTTGTGCCTACTTCGAGGCATTCAACAGTTTTTTACATTGGTGCATTGTTGCGGGGTCAGGCCAGGTTGGAGTGGCTCACTACCTGGATGCTTTCCTGGTGTTGGGTCCCGCCAACTCAGAGATTTCTCAGAAGTTACTGTTTTCCACGCAGGTACTGTTCTATTCCCTGGGGGTTCCCATTGCACACGATAAGACGGAGGGGCTAGCATCACATTTGTCATATCTCGGGATTGAGATAGACACGGTTGCTGGGCTTTGTCGTCTCCCCCCTGATAAGGTGGAAAACCTGCATTCATCAATAAAAGCCGCTTTAGCCGCGCAACGCTTGACTTTGGCTAAAGTGCAGTCACTGGTGGGTTCCCTTAGATTTGCATGCCGAGTTATACCATTAGGTAAGGTGTTTTGCCAGTGGCTTGAGCGTGCAACTGCAGGCGTACAGAACCCCAAAGCGTTGATCCCGCTCTACGGAGATCTGAAAGCGGATCTTGGGGTGTAGGACTCCTTCTTGACTATCTTCAACGGGGTGCGCATTTGGTCGGCGCCCGAGGTGTCTAACCAAGAACTACAGCTGTATACGAACGCAGCGGGTTTGGAGCTTATTTCCAGCGTTACTGGTGCGCAGAGGGCTGGCCGTACCTCTGGCACAGGAACGGCTGGACTAAGAACCTGGTCCTTTTGAAACTTTTCCCAATTGTGGTGTCAATCGAGTTGTGGGCCCCCCTTTTTCAAAATACAGACTTGTTATTCTGGTGCGATAACCTTGGTGTGGTGCAGTCTATAAATCGGCAGAGTGCGTCTTCCGCCCCTGTGGTCCGTTTGCTCAGGCACCTGGTTCTCAGGTGCTTGGAGTTTAACATCAATTTCAGGGCTGCTCATGTTTCTGGCTTTGACAACGGGTTGGCAGACGCGTTCTTCAGATTCGACTGGCTGAGATTTCGTCAGCTAGCTCCTGGGTCGAGTCTGACTGGCACACCCTGTCCTGTCTTTGTCTGGCAGGTGGTTGTGCCAGTTAAAGGATTTAGTTCTAAAATCTTTAGCGCCGTCCACTGCCCGGAGATACCATGCCGCGTGGGAGAGTTGGCTGACATTCCGCTCAGGTTATGGTAGGGAGGAACGCCGTTTGCAATCCTGCCTTTATGATTTTATGATCGAGGAGTTTCATAAGAGGAGAACAAAGTCACACATTAGATCTACCCTGGCTGGCATCACTTTTTGGTCGAAATTGTGCGGCAAACCCGATATAACTAAAGGTTTCATGGTTGCGAAGGCCCTGAAGGAGTGGGCTAGGGTCAGACCCACCCCTCCTGATACCCGATGCCCCCTGTCAGTTTCCTGCCTGGCGCAATTGATTCGGAAGGTATCATCAGTTGCTAGCGATAGATATGAGGTGCTGTTGTTTCAGACTGCGTTCAGTTTCGCGTATGCGGGTGCTTTCCACGTCGGGGAACTGGTCACAGCCTCAAAGAACTCCTTTAATACAGGTTTGATAGTGCGCAACGTGGTTCCCCATTCAGAATCCATCTCCTGTCGCATTCTTAGGGGGAAGACTGATCAGGATGGGAGGGGCTGCTTGGTGGAGTTAAGTAGGCCCCAGCATACTGCCATAAACCAGTAACATATGCGATAAGCCACCAGCCACCGTCAAGGCCTTTCTGTATATGGTGGTCCTAACTCTAACAATGAGAGTCCCAATGTTGGGTCACATATATATATGTTTATAAATTGAGAGCCAAACTTACCTAGGAGACACCCCTTAAAGTCTCCAAAATGGCCAATGTGGAGCAGCTCCCCCTCACAGCTGCTGCTCCCAGACATGCCCACAGACAGAATAAACAGAGAATGGAAGTTGCTCAATAAATTTATAGGTAAATGGGAACATGGGAATGTCACCTAGGTAAGTTTGGCTCTTACTGGGACCTCACTAAGCACTATCGGGCCCGTTCTGTGCAAAGGGAGTATACACCTGTAATGAACCCTTATCTTGGCTAGTATTTTGCTGAGTTGGATGAACATCATTTTTTCATTGCTTTGTGGAAGTTTTAGGGGGTGATCCAACGTACTTCACTATATATATTCCCTCCTTCTCTCCCCATGTACACATTTGACAACCTGAGCAAGTTTGGATGTACCAGTTCCGAAGACATCATTTAAGAGGAGGATTCCCTGACTCTGATAAAGATTGAACATTTTATTGAAATAGACAGTTAAGTTCTGTGTTTTATATACATATTGTGTTCATATGGTTAGCACTTTGGATACTACGGTGATTATTTTTGGAGTATTACTTGCTATACTATCCTCCATTCTGTCCCTGTCCATGTGATAGAGAGAGTGAGAGGGTTGTTTAGGGGGGTGGAGAGATAACACCCCTACACCGTAGACCGTTGCAGCTATAGGAGAGCGCAGGAGGAGTTATTAATTTCCCTTTTTTTAAGATCTTCAACTAGCCCTAAGCTGGTGGCCCGAAGTGAAGTGGTGTTGGTCCGACATTGTCCCCCGCCGTGTTTGGCGCTGCCTGGGGAATGGGTCTGTGATTGATAAAATGCGAAGGAGAATTAACAGGTCGATTAAGGTTTTTCTGTTGCAGCATGGGGGTTCAGTTATTCATCACCCTAGGTTTAGGTTTGAGCTTCAAAATCTCTATAGGCATGATGGAGTTCACTTGTCTGATGAAGACATGCATTTATTTTTGAACTATATTGTGGTTGGAGTGCGGTGTGGATTGGTTTAGTTGATGGTGGCGGTTTTAGTTGGCGGAAAGCAGGTTTATTTCTCTAGTTGGTTAATTGTTTGTTTATTTAACCTATGTTTATGTGTTAGACTGTTCGTCAATTGGACTTTATTTAGGATTGCGAGTTGCAATCCCTTTGATTTGATTTGAATTGATCATTTTTTGTTTGCTCATGGTTTGCGGGTTGTGGACACGTTCATATGGATGGTCCCATGTGGTGCTTAAGTGAAGCACTGTACCTATGTTGATTGTTTGCTCATTCGCTTATTTTATGAGTATTTGTTTGGTTGATAAGTTAAATAAGGTTGCAAATATTTATTACCATGATGCATTATTTATTTAGTTATGTTTATTTATTTATGTTTGCGTGATCAAGTATTCAATAACCTGCTTTCTTGGCCCCCATCAATTCTAATTGGCTTATCCAATTCCATCATCTAAATGAATAAAATTTAGTTCCCAACATTGTGGTCGTGTCTAACCTTATAGTTTAAGTATAAGTTAAGTTTATGCAGAGGGTCACAGTAAGGTCACACCCATCACGCATGGGACGTTTAACAGTAGAGCAGGGGTGTCAAACTCAAATTCATCGGGGGCCGCATCAGCAGTTTGGTCCCCATCAAAGGGCCGGTTGTATCTGTAGGTCTATGTGTCCACTCTATGTGCCCAGCCATCTGCCCCCTTTTAAGCAGTTGGAGTGCAGGATGAGAATGCAGGCAATGAAAAAACAGAATACACGCCAATGAATCAGAATGAGATGTGGGAGCAGCAAATTTATATGTTTGGGAAACAGGTCTGTGTGTCATTATCCTTAATGCATGTCCACATGGTCACATACAATCCTAATTTACACCCTGTCCCCAATTTTAAGTGGTGCTGGTGCATAAATGATAAGGTAGGGTCCTGCACACGCACGTCTATATTAAATCAGGATCCAATCTAAGTTATTCCTAACTTAAAGGGTACCTGAAAGGTTCAGAAAGAAGTTAAAATGCATTTCATGAAACTAAGAAATAAAAACAAAACAAGATGAACTTTTTATTCCAATGGAATTGAAGCTCTTGCTCTGTTGGCCTAAAAGAAGAATAAGTACTTTCATTCTCCACTAAACCTCAGAAGCAAAACAACCTGCTATTAAATATTACCAGCACCATCTGGTCTCTAAGAAGTGCTGCGCTGCTACAGATGAAGGAGGCAAGGGACTGAAACATGCAAACATCTCTGTATTTTGAAGTGACAAACACTATTCATGTGAAAAGTTAGCATATCAGACTAGGCTTTGCCATCAATCTCACATTTGCAAACACCTCTGCT
>WWET01009808.1:0-11912 GCA_011038615.1 Limnodynastes dumerilii
TGCTTTTTCTTTTCTGGCTTTCCCTCCCCCTCCCCCCCTTTTGTTTTTCTCGCTTCATTGTTCATTTTACTATATTTAGATTGTTTTATAAAGATACCGCGGAAGAACACTTCTTACCTTCATACTGTCAAGACACTTCTCCCTACTACTACAATTTGGTGTCTTATATGCGTATTATTGTAATGTCTCTTAACTGGTGGAGTGTCTCTTTTCATGTTAATGTGTATCAGTTATTTGTTTTCCTTTGGAAATAAAATAAAGAATTAAAAAAAAACACAAAAAACTGAAAAGGTTAAAAGGGAAAAGAAAAGGAGCTCTATACCCTTAAAAACACTTTTTTTTTTCATCATCACCTTTATTTATAAGACAGGCATGGTAATCGAGTAATACACTTAAAATGTGAATTCATAGGATTTTCTGCTATGACCTCTCAGGAACATCCCTTTTAAGTGTCCAACAGTAGTCAGCCAGAGTATTTGGAGCCAGATTTACTAAGTTGTGGGAAAGAAAGATGTTGCCCATAGCAACCCATCAGATTCTAGCTGACATTTTCTAGTATGGAATATGAAAGGTAGAGCTAGAATCTGATTGGTTGCTATAGTAAATCTGGCCCTTGGACTCTACTTGCCCTGATACCACTTTTCAATCATGAAAATGTCCTAGTGGAACAAATCGCCATGTTCATTGATGACTGGTCCAACATTGGCTGGGAAGAAGTAAAAGGATTAGAGTCCAAGAACTGGACTTTAAGACATGTTACACCTCATGCACTTTTAAGGGATTGTCCACTAGCTCTTTGTAGTTGTCTGTCTTATGGATTCCTAAGAAGTTATGGCAAATATTCTTGAGAACCTCCAATACAGCTTTGTTGGCATAATTAAACAGGCCTATCAAGCACAGACCTCATGGATGACGGGTATGTCATGGTGGGCTTTCACTTGGAGCTGTCTGTGCAGTGGTCTTTCATTTAATTTTAAATCATTGGAATAGTGAAATTCATGTGCTGAGAGCCTTTTGACCAGTCTGTGAGAAGCCTAACACAAGTGAGATGTGTAAATAGTCTTTACGTTGTTTGCCAAGTCAGTGACAGAGACAGAGATCATAGCACTGCTTCAGGAGTAGAGTCAAATGTCTTTCTGCCATTTAATGTTACCTAACCACAGAGGTAGAAAAAAGTGTGGACTGTTAAAACACATTCTAGGCACTGTTCCACTGGGCCACGTTCACAGCGCCACGTTCACACTTACCTCAGCAAATGAAAAGATGGTCAAGACAGCAGCTTGCAAACAATTCTGAGGACCAATCGGTGTGCACTGCACCCAACCCTATTGACAAATCTATGAGTTGCACACCCAAACCTGTGGACCAACCTATGCACCAGACTTAAAAAAATGCTCAAAAAACACTCCATAATTGGGCCATATATTGCAATATCAGCTTCATATATAACTTCAAAACTGTGGGTAATAAAAGAAATGCCTATTCATGAAGTCAGCAGAGAAAATACATTTATAGAGCACAGATACATAGAAAGTGACGGCAGATAAGAGCCACATGGCCCATCCAGTCTGCCAAGTTGTTTATTTAAAACTATACTGCCCCTATTTACTCTCAATTTAGTTTTGCGATTTAAGATTTCCTTATATGTTTAATAAACAATTAAAAACAATGTAGCAGTATATAAGCAAAATTTGTAAACAATATAGCAGTGCCTTCACAGATGTATAATCTAAAATCAATATACCGGTAAGTATCTATGTGGTCCACTGGTTGGAATATTCATAACAAGAAGCACAAAATCGACCTTTCAGATGTAAAAGCACACACCAAGTAGCTCAATCAAATAAAGCTGGTAATATAATCAGAGAGGTGAATTATAGCAATCATAAGTGGTTGGTTAAATAGGAAGAGGCTCCGGTAACAGCAGATCTTAAAAGTCTCGCGGCTTACCGCTCCAAACAAGTAGCTTACAGTGGGGTGTCCTTAGCACGGTCAATGCCGGCAGATGTAACAGACGTGGTTAAAACTTTACTGCCTCGTGGCAGCCGTCCCGGGCGCTGTCCCTCATCGACAATGGAAGAACCAACCTTACGTCAGGTGGTGTACGGATAGCAATTGAAGAGAACTCTCTGGTATAAGATGATAACTGCAGCTTTAGAGACACGGTATGGTGAGAAATTAGCAGGTCTGGTGATTGTAGAAATGCTTAGATACTAAAATGTGTTCTGGCCAGAAACACATGAGGGTGGAACCAACAAATTAATTGAAAAATTCCTTTACACATTTCTCCAGCTAAACTGGTTTCATCAGAAGGTATAGAGGAACTGAGAGACATCACCTCCATTAATCTTTTGCGTGCAAATTAATTAATTAAAGCTGCTATAGTTCTTTTAGCTCTTAAAGCGCAACTGCATATATATGTGTATACATTTTGTTATTTTGGTGTTACATTACAGTTTAAATATCTTTATAACCAAAGTTCATATATAATATGATAATAAATGTCAAAGGTTAAAACTATATACATAAAAAATAAAACAACATTATACTCTCAGAGAAGTTTGCAGACAGGCATTTATACATATTCTTACCAGAAAAACATTTTTTATAATTAACTATACAAAGTCAATAGGGAAATAGAACATTCACAAACTCTTCTCATAAGGCAAAATTGTAAGAATTGTAATACGTATCTATAGAAAAAATCCTTAATAGTATGGAGTTTTTAGAGTTAGTCAGCAAGAGAAATATCTTCAGAAAATGAAGTATTTGTACCAATAAATCCTTGATGTCATTTTTATCAATAAGATTTACAAGAAATACCAACTTCCATCTAAATTAGCCTAACTCTATATCTAGATTACCCCCCAATATAGAAATTTAAAATTAAAAACATATGCAATAACACAATAGATTAGAGTAGAACAAACTGAATGGAATAGTTGAATACAAGATGGATAGCAATAATTATAGACTTCTCACAATTATGTAAAAGGAACAAGTTCTATTGAATCATTCAGACCTACAGGGGTCAATGTATTTAACCGAAAAATCCAATAGGATTTGCGTTGGCAGTGGTGAATATATTGATCCCCTCCTCATTCTATTTTTAATATAGTTTTAATAAAAGAGAAATTACAGCGCAGAGATTTAGTAATAAAAATGTTGTAAATATGTTAAATATGTTGTGATGGATGAAGAAATCAACTCTGGTATAAGAAAAATATATGCAATTTATTAAATACACATAAAATATATAAAAAATAGGACCACATGAAAAACTGGTGTGAGATCTGTCAAAAAGCTACAATAAATGTGGCAATAACATATAGAATGGCAAATATCAGATAATAAAGCACACAAGCAAGTGTATAAGCACAAATGGACACACAAGTGGAAATTACCCTGTAAGGGATTATAAGTCCACCTGATCTAGTCCAAATAGAATGATAGTAACAAAGTAGTGGATGGCCAGCCCGGTACTAACCAGCTACATACAAAGTTCATAAATCCCAATGAGCACCGATGTGCAAGGATGTAAATAGTATCCGTATGGAGTAAGGATGCAAAACAAATAATCTTGTGTGCTTACCCTCCACAGGATGGGATAAGAGTATGCTCCTGATAATAATCCTTACAATTGTAGCAAGTTGTTTGTAGGAAGGTATACAGGAAAATTCCAAAGTGTGCCGGCAAGACAGTTAACGGTATGGATAATGAGTCTCAGCACGAGTGTATCAGCAATGGCTCAATTCAATAAAGAACTGAAGAAATCAGCAAATTGTGTAGAGTAGTGGTATGCAATTCAGAATCTCAGCACATGTCCTAAGAACCAAGGCGATGCGTTTCGTGCTGTCAAGGCTTTTTTTTCAAGCAATGGATATCCCATACATCTTTCTTCTTATTTAAAAGGGGTTGCCTCATTAGTTAGTCATGCACTGCACGGAACGGGATAGCAGCAAACAAAATTTACACAAAAAGCATAAACAACTATTTGAAATAAACATAATTCAACTTTAAAATACAAGCGTTGAAATAATCCCTAATCCAAGAACGAAGGTATAGGTCATTGCTTATATTATTGGAGAACCAATCAGTTGTATAATGAGTGATTTAAGAAATAGATAGACAAACCTATAGCACGTGGTATATGTTAGACATATATGAGATCAACAAGCACAGAATAAATTATATAGATATATGCAACAAAACACGAAATTAAATAAAGATATAGTTAATTAAATAAATAAATGAATACATAGATAAATCAAAACAAAAAAATCACAGAAATATATAGAGTAAAAAAAATGTCATTTAAATAAAATACAAATAAATAAAAAACTAAAAAATGACAATAGCAACTGAAAAAATAAAAAAATGAAATGAAAAAATAAATGAATGAATGAATGGTTGAATGAATGAATGAATAGATGAATAATTAAATGAATAAAAGTAAAATAATAATTAATATATAAAGAATATATAAGCAAAACAAAAACAAAAAATTGTGGCAGCAAAATAAAAATATATGTATATATGAATGCAGTCTCACTTCAAAAACCAAGGGTAGTGAATTTGAGTGCCTCATTCAACCGTCAGGCATTAGTGTCTATAATTGTAGGATCCATTTAATTTCTGCTTGACAGAGCATACGAAATCTATTACCCCCTCTACTAGTGGGTGTAATGATATCAATAATAAAAACTTGTAAACCGACAGGATTCCCATCATGTACTAAATCAAAATGTTTAGAGACACTGTGTGAAGGAAGCCTATTGATTATGTTCCTCCGGTGTTCTCTAATTCTCTCCTTCAGTGTCCATGTAGTATGCCCCACATACTGCAGGGAACACGGACACTGAAGGAGATAGATGGATTCATATCTGGATTCGCAATTAGCAAAATGTTTAATAGAGAAATGTTTCTGGGTAACCGAAGAGGTAAAAGTACAGGAACGGTGTGATATGTAATCACAGGTA
Source organism: Limnodynastes dumerilii (assembly GCA_011038615.1). NCBI lineage: Eukaryota > Metazoa > Chordata > Amphibia > Anura > Limnodynastidae > Limnodynastes > Limnodynastes dumerilii. The sequence continues at coordinate 4,980 of WWET01009808.1, forward strand.
AGGCACCTAATTCTGCCACATTTGAAGCAGCCCATAGGTCTGTGAGTTAACCAATTGTTTTGTTGGTCAATCATATTTGTCAGTAGTTTTAAACTTGCTGGGAGCAAGTATATTTTTAAGATTTTGGTTCTTTTTGAAAATTATTCTAGGTTTGTCATCTAAAACTTTTTTAAACATGACTGCTCTTAAGAATGAAAAAATGTTTATTGATAATGGGGTAGATCCAGAACTACGTCCGTCTTCTATTCTTTTAGACCACATATACACAATCTACGTATCGAAACGATATGCAGATTACGTACAATAGCTACTACGCATGTGTAGTAGCTATTGTTCATTGAATTACGTCCGTCTATGGAAGACGGACATAGTTCTGGATCCTGCCCAATATTTCTAACAACATGAGATTTACTATTAAACTTGGATATAAAGGCAATGGAATTGTCATTACTATTCTTATACTTATTGTTTGAAATTTCCATAAAGTTAGAGTTCTTCTTAGGGGAAAGAAATTGAGCTCTCTCGATCACCGCAAGCTCCGCCAAGGACTGTTGCAGTAGATCTTTTGGGTATCCTCTAAACCTAAAACGGCCCAGGAGATCCTAAGATTGGGAAAGAAAGGTTGTTTCAGATGAACAATTGCGCTTTAGGTGGCACAACTGTCCCTTGGGTATGTGGTGTACCCAGGGACAGTAGTGTCCACTCGTAAAGTGCAGAAAATTGTTGACGTCCATTGGTTTAATAAACGTCTTAGACTGCACCGTGGAATTCTCAATAAAAAGGGTAAGATCAAGGAAATCGATGGTGGAGTCACTCCAATTCAAAGAAAAAGAAAAATTGAAGCTATTAGTGTTTAAATATCAAACAAAAAAAACAAAAATCAAAAATAGAAAAATAATGTCATTTATTGTGGCCTTTTGACAGATCTCACACCAATTTTTCACATGGTCCTATTTTTTAAATATATTTTATGTGTTTTCTTCATCCAGTAGAATACAGGGATATTGGTCCAAATTTTGGGAGTCTCCAAGTACCTATACCTGGTGACACCCTTTGATATATTTGAAAGCTGCTAACATATTCCCCCTTTCCCTTCTCTGCACCAAGCTTTACAGGTTTAGTTCCTCTAGTCAAGGGGTCAGCAACCCGCGGCTCTTTCAGCCATATGATGCGGCTCCTCCTAGGGGGCTTTAGGTCACGCTGCCCCCCCGAGCCACAGGCTCACACAGACACCAGCCGCATCTGATAACAGATACCGCCGGCATAATGGTACTGGATATACAGGGCTCCTACGGGAGCCCTGTAGTACCAAATCTATTTAATTGAATAATGCTATGAGGCAGCTCCTGTAGGAGTCCTGTATATCCATTACATGCACCGCGCTGCAGAGGAAGGAGCAGGAGGCAGAAGATAAAGATAGATAAGTGAGATTTTAATTTAAAAAAACGTTTATAGTATATAAGGGACACAAAGGAGGCTGATATTAATATAAAGGGCGCTAAAGGAGGCTAATACACATATAAAGGGGGCACAAAGGAGGCTGATATAGTTATAAAGGGGGCACAAAAGGAGGCTGAACATATATAAAGGGGGCACAAAAGGAGGCTGGACACATATAAGGGGCACAAAAGGAGCAGGTTCATTGATTTCATAAATGTAACACACTATAGTTTTTTTTATACATAGCATAAAGATAAAAAAAACTATATATTTAGTGTAATCTTCATTTTAGATGTCAAAAGGGTTTTGTGGCTCCCGAGATTTTCTTTTCTGGGGGAAAGTGGGTCTAAACGGTTCTTTAATTGTTTAAGGTTGCCTACCCCTGCTCTAGTCTTTGAGGAGGTAGTAGGGGAGAGGGGAGAGGAAAAAAAACCACACACCCTGAAATATAGTAGATATATAATAATGGGTGCTCCATTAGTAATAGAGATAATTAGATTGCAGGAGAAAAAGAGTAAGTACATTTTTTTTAATTCAACTGTTTTTATTGATTTTGAAAGCCAGCAGTACATAGAACATTGTTCACAAATACAAATATCATGAAGTAGAAATAACACAGTTACAGTGGTTTTAACACCTTTGAAATACAATCGTTAACAGTGTCAGGCGGCCGTACATTAATCACATGAGAACCCCAAATTATCCCACACTACTCACTAATCAGGGGCATCATCAGATACTGAACTGCAGTAAAAAGAAGAGTCCGTCCAGGTCCCCCACACTTTAATAAATTTCTGAGGACACCCCCTGCTTTTATATACAAATTTCTCATGACTCAGAGATGAGTTGACCAGCCGGAGCCAATCCCCAACCCTAGGAGAGCTGGAAGCACACCAGGTCCTTGCAATACAAACTTTCGCCCACATACACAAACACCTGACATAAGTTTGCTTGTATTGGTTCAATATACCCTCAAGCCCCAACCCAAACAGGCACCATTTAGGATCTCTCGCAGGCAGGAGCACACCCGTATCACGCACACATTTTATAACAGCATTCCAGAATCTGATCAGCTGTGGACACGACCACAACAGGTGCATAAAGTGAGCGTCACATCCCCCACATTTCGGACATGCACTAGAGTGCCTTGCACTGATCTTAGCCAATCTCACAGGCGTGAGATACGCCCGATGGGTAATATATATTTGAATTTGCTGATACCTAGCATTGGCTGTAAGCCCCTGGGAGCTACCCAAGATCTCCTCCCACTCTTCGTCATCAAGAGAACCAATATTCACTTTCCACTGTTCCCGCAGGCGACCAAGAGATAACTCCGGAGCAGCCGCAACTAGGGAGGAGTAAATATTAGAGATCACACGCTCAGTACCTACATCAAATAATAATGCTCTAACAGGGGAGACTCTTAGAGAAGGAAGCGCATTTTCAAATTGGGCGAGTAGAGCATGCCTAAGCTTAAAATATTCTAGCCACATTGAGCCGGGAATATTAAAGTCTGACTGCAACTGTACAAAGGATTTAATAGCAGTTCCTTCAAACATTTGAAAGAAGGTAACTATTTCACACCCTATCCAAATATGCGAATCTGTATATCTTGGGTCCACCTCTCTTCCCCCAAAAAAGGAGTGAGTCCAGCGCCACACCTTTTGTGCCTGCAAAATAAGAGGCGCTGCAGTCCGGGGATATAGACCCGCCAGGAGAGCCTGTGATGGAGTATGATGAAAACCAGCCTGACTAACCAATGCCCAATGCAGATCCCCATGAGCAGAGTCAACCACCCAGTCTCTCAAATGTGACAGCTGAGCAGCATAGTAATACAGTAAGATATTAGGAAGGGCCATACCCCCCTTGTCCCTGGGTCTAAAAAGATTCTCTCTACTAATTCTGGCCCGCTTGCCTTTCCATATAAAGGAGCTAAATAGTGAGTGAAGTTTATTAAATATTTTATGCGAAATTGGAACAGGTGACTGAAGAAGGATATATAGTAATTTGGGTTGCACAATCATTTTGAGCAAATTCACCCTGCCCATAACCGTGAGGGGGAGCTTACTCCATATTTTCATCCTAGCCTCCAGAGCAGCAATAAGAGGGAACAAATTAAGTGAACAGAATTCAGACATATCATTGGATATGTACACACCTAAGTACTTAAACTGGGAGACCCATTGCAGAGGGCAGGCAACTAGAGGTGACAGCGCCGCAGAACCTCTCATGGGCATTATATAGGATTTATCCCAGTTAATCAACAGCCCAGAGAATAGGCCGAAAGTATTAACCAACTGCATCAAAGCCGCCACCGACCCCTGCCTATCAGCCACAAACAGCAGAAGATCATCAGCATAAAGCGCAACCTTTTCCTCAACCCCACCCACAGCAATTCCTTTAATCAACGAATGGGCTCGTATAGCACAGGCAAGGGGCTCAATCGCCAATGCAAACAGGGCTAGGGACAATGGGCATCCCTGCCTAGTCCCTCTGCCCAGCTCAAATTGCTCTGAAATGAACCCATTAACTGAGACTCTAGCCAACGGAGACGAATACAAGACCTTTACCCAGTTAATGAAGTGATCACCTAGCGCCATACCCTCCATCACCGCCCAAAGATACTGCCATTCAACAGAATCAAATGCTTTTGCAGCATCCAGGGAGATCACCGACTCCTCAGATCCCTCCAGATGCCGCATCTGCAAATGAGTATACAACCTCCGCAAATTGACACAAGTGGATTTCCGGGACATAAACCCCGTTTGGTCCGGGTGTATCAATTCTTCCACCACCTGTGCAGGTCTAGAGGCCAGTATTTTTGCAAAAATTTTGATGTCGGTAGTTAAAAGCGAAATTGGTCTATATGAATCCACTGAGGATGGGTCCTTGTCCGGTTTCAAAATTACTATAATAAGAGCCTCGCACATCGAAGCGGGCAAAGAGCCTCCCAGCTGAATATGATTGAACAAATCAAACAAGCGGGGGAGAAAAAAATCCCTATGCAGCTTATACACTTCGATGGGAATACCATCTAGACCGGGTGCCTTTTTGGTAGGGAAGGAATTAATTGCTGCTTCAATCTCCGGAATCTCAATCGGGGATTGAGATTCCGGAGAGCGAGTCCCTTGGCTATCCTCAGACAACCTAGGGAGGGCAATAGTCTCAAGAAACTCCGCCAGGGCCTCACATGTATACTGGGCTCTAGACGCATGCACTGTACCGAAGTGACTAAGAAAAACTCGCGCTATGTCAGGAATTGTATGTTGCGGTCTACCCTCCACATCCCGCACCTCAGTGATAACAGTAGTAGCTCGCTCATCTCTTGCAAGGTAAGCCAAATAGCTACCACAACGATCAACCTGGCCGTACCACACATGAGACGAGAATAGAAGCTTTCTTTTGGATTTTTCCAGCAAATAATCAGTGTAAGCTTGATGACAATGCAGCCATGCTATTCTATCTGAGTCCTGACGCGTAGTTAAATAGGTAGATTCTAAACCTAAGCACTTATTTTGCAGATCCAATTCCTCCTTCCTTGAAAGAGTAAGTACATTTAGTCGGGCACACCAAAAGTATACTTCCCAAGTTTAAAACACAACTTTTATTAAGTATGCATTAAAAATGAACATGACTGAATTTTATTCCCACACAAAGTGATTTGTGTTAGAAAGAGAGTTATAAAGTGCTCAAGAGTTAAAAATTGTGTCATAGGACACTGTTTTCTGTCTGCACAAATTCGCAATGTACCAAGCGTCCAGAAACAAAGTAACTATATAGTATAAAGTATCAAGCAGAGCTTAAGCTGAACTTATAGTGTTATAACTTAGTTTGTGACAATGAAGGACTGGATTTGGTTTCAATGTAAAAGCATGCTGGCAAGATATATTGTCTAAATATGCTTGCAGCGCCGAACGTTCTCAGTAAAAGTTTGTGTCCCTTGGTATGGTTTATTAGCATACCTCAAGAGGAAAAGAGAGAAAAACGAATCTTTTTAAATATGGGTGCATACAAGCACATAAAGTATCTGATATTAGTTCCTCTGTTAGTCATGTGGTACTGCGATAATAACCACAATATATATATATAAAAAGCAGAGAGTCTATTTTGAATGAGAGTGCAAACAAGCACATCAAATGTTTAGCAATGGTTTTCGTGCACTTTTTTCTATGTGTCCGATAGCTCATGCGGCGCTGTGTTCAACCAATATAATGGTTCTTGTTGGTATTCTAAGTCTGGTCTCCTATTAAAGTACCAGCATAGTAGGAGCGGTTTGCAGTTGAATGGTTTTACAGGCACAACTATAAAGCTCTTTTAGAATATGAATGTATCCATCTGCCTCCTCAGTGAATGGTTTTTGTTGAGTTAGAATCTCAACTTCAACCGCAAAATATGCACATAATTACACGTGGCGGAAATCCGCACACAATGATACCACAAAATAACGATGGTCCACTCGCAGGTTGTGTTCTAAAGCATAAAAGATGTGTTACCAACAGAGAGCGTTAATCCAAACAGCACCGTTTCCAGAGACAGCAAGAAAACCAGCACTGATGTGAGTTTCTGACAGAACCCTCTGCCTTTCAGGGGCAGGCATAGCTTTTTATAATCATTATCAAAGGGATGATGACATCACTACAATCCGATCTGCTGGCATCTGGTTGGTGATCCTATGACTCAGGTCATCCTATGGAACCTATGCCGATAGGTTCTTAGAGGGTCCTTTGTTCCTCTGGTAGCGTCATTAACATATTACACAGAGTTTTCTTAACTAAATGCAAAGGTCTAAACATGACAATAATATAATCTTCCTAAGCTAAGCATTAGTATAATAGTCGATTGGGAACTCCTGTGAATAAAACATTTCTTTAGAAACATGGAACAAATTTTATTTAAACACATACATTGCACTTTTATAGATTTAGGACTGGGAACCTAAATATATCATCACGCATAGAGATAAGGGTATGTGTTAGCACACATGTGGTTCGTACGTGCTCACGCATGAGGTTGCGTGAGTACACACATGGTTATACACACATGGTTGCATAAAAGCGTACATAGTTGTGTGTGTACGCACAAGGTTGCTTGCACACGTTTCCCGCCGTAAGTATTCCTTTTTTTAAAATCGCACACAAAAGACTTTATCATAGATACCTTCAAATGATCTTTATTTTATAGTTAGTTTCTCTATTTAACTTCAACAGTTTTGAATTACTTCCTTTGTATCAATATCCAATAAGGAATGAGATAGACTCATTGGGGTAGATCCTGAACTACGTGTGTGCGTACGTATTTTAGCGGTGCGTATTTTCGTACACGTAAGGTCAATACACTCCCCACGGCACACCCCTTGCACGGACGTATTTTCTCAAATTACGCGACCCAAACCCTACCTTAACTTTTCCTAACGTAACAGAATACGTCCGCTAACCGGCGTACAGACTACGCGAACGTACGCAGCTTAGCACGCCCATACTGTACACTTTAAAT
>WWET01009809.1:11126-24253 GCA_011038615.1 Limnodynastes dumerilii
ATATAGGAATCACAGAGAAGGGCGCTCCATAGTGCAATAAATTTAATAAAATCAATAAATTACAATGATTAAAAAACATCCAGTCAAAGTTATGGTGAATACAGGCTGCGTACCAGAAAGTTAGAACCGCTGGTTAGGCAGGTTCATACAAGCATATGGGAGTATTACCACTCTCCTTGGTAACCACACGAACAGAGTGGTAATACTCCCCCATATACTTGTATGAACCTGCCTAACCAGCGGTTCTAGCTTTCTGGCACGCAGCCTGTATTCACCATACCTTTGATTGGATTTTTTAATCATTGTAATAAATTTATTGCACTATGGAGCGCCCTTCTGTGATTCCGTTTCAGACTTACCACCAAACCCAGACAAGGATTGGGTTAATTAGAAGGAGCAGCATTTGTGTTTTTACACTTTCTGGTGCACGGATTGAATTATCATTGTCCATTTTAATTAATTAAGCCGGACCTGTTTGCAAACCAGAGACGCAACAATATCCTGTGCCGGAATCACCCCTGTCGCCTGGACCAAGACAACACTACTGAACCGTAAGTAATATAATCATTTCATTATGGTCATTTTTTTTTTTTTTGGTATAATGACATTTAAAATATTAGTAATGGGGACATTTTCAATATAATGATTGCTTTGTGAGTCAGGTTAAATTATTTTAAATGAAGTGAGGGGGGAAGCATAACTTCCTAATAACTTTGTATCGGGCTATATGTTTGGTTATTTCTTTGTGTCATGACTATTCTTAAGTAGGTATCGGGCCATGTGTAATTTCCGTATATGTGACATGACAGGTTTATTATGTTGTATTGGGCCATGTGTGTTTTATTTTTATTTTTATCAGGACAATATTTTTGTTTTTATATGTATCAAGGAATTAATGAATTTTTTCTATTTATAATAGCTGTAAATATTTAGATATATTGGGCCCTAGTTTGTATGGAATATTAACGGGGTGCAAGTGCATATGCGGTAGTATGCCATTAACCCTTGGCATGCTGCCGCTTATGGCACTATAAGACACAGCATGCCTTGCAATACAAGGGCATGCTGTGCCTTATAGTAATAGATGCAGCAGCATGCAAAGAGTTAATTTCATGCTGCCAAAGACATTTTTATTATTTTTGAGGCATTTTTTTACTTTTTTTTCAAAAGGATGGGTGCTTGACAAAGCAAAGAGAGTGCCAAGTTCTATGAAATCGACACTCATGCGATTTCTAAACTTGTGATTTTAAGCCAAATCTCTCAAGATTTACTAAATCCCCCTTTAATAAATCCAGAGATTTGTCTGTCCCTCATGCTAAAAATAGCCAGAGCGATTTAACCAACAGAGATTTTGATCTACACTCATCTCTGCCGATTTAAGGGAGATTTTGCTTTAGTATATCCAGCGATTTCAAAATCGCTGGTAAACTACAGCAATCTCAGGTGATTTTATTAAAATCACCCTTAGTAAATCCAGCCCTTTATCTCCTGTAAACGAAGTGTTCACCATTTTTAAAAATGGAGCTCTAAATATGACTTATTACTAATGAACTGCCAACACCAAGGTAATGCACAGGAGGTCTTAGGCTCTCCTTTACACAAATCTATCACAATTATTCTTAATCAGAATTATCACTTCTGTTACCATTAAGGGCCAGATTTACTAAGCTGCGGTTTTGGAAAAGTGGAGATGTTGCCTATAGCAACCGATCAAAATTTTAGCTCTCATTTTACTATTACATAGTAGAGAATGTTAGCTAAAATGAGATTGGTTGCCATGGGCTACTTTCTCAAACACGCAGCTTGGTAAATCTGGCCCCAAGTGGACATACAAATGGACATACAACATGCAAAACAGATTCTTATAAAAGAACCTTCCGAGTCAGGACAGCTCAGAAATGAGGGACACATCTTTTGTTTTATAAGTCCCATGAAGTGTACCAAGTTATGTATCTGGGCTACACTTTTTAAAGGCAAAATCTGCCCCCGCTAACAGCCCCCACCTTTGTAAAAAGTGGCAGGTCTTTTTCTGGACAAATTCTTTCTCATAGATCTGTTTATAACTTCCCCAGTATCCTGATCCATTTACGACAGGAGCCATAACCTGACATGAGCCATAACTCGTCCTGCTCCACTGCTCCACTAAGAGGGAGTTAGATGCGGCCGGATCATCATCTAACCCACCCTTCCAGCCCCACAACCCGCCCCATAGTCTACCTTAACCAACCATGTGTATTTTTCTTCTTAAGAAGGAAAATACACATGGATTTCATATTGCTGTGCCCTCCCCGCCTCATCGACAGGTCAAATGAAAATATCTGTGTTCATCACAGTAATGGCACAGGTTGCTTTGCAGTTATTTTCATTTATCAGGTGGTTGTCCAAAATTATTGGCACTTCTGAAGACACCAGATGTGGGGCTTGGTAGCAGAGTGCCATATGAAAGAACACATGATGATCTTGGGCTCACTTTTAACACTTGAAACCAAAAGTATGCAATTGCAAAGAGTTACAAATCTATCAAGGTGCCCATAGTTTACGAGCAGGCAGCTCATCTTTTATTTTGTTGGACAATCCCTACCAGAAGGTAGCAGTGAGAGCCTCTTTGTTACAGAAGAGTTCAGAGGTGAGGGTACAAAACTGGAACTGTCAGGACCCCTGATGCAGCAGAAGCAAACTGAAGACTAAGGATGAATCTCTACCAGGCTGAAAGTTTTTACAGAGTGAGCTATGAAAGACAGGGAGAAACTTAAGGGATATTCTTGTTCCCAATTTGAGGAGGACAGGTTAGGGCATGGTCAAAAGGTTGAACATTATAACTACCACTTTTACCCTGCTGATAGGGAATTTGATAGGACATAGTTCATACCGAGAGGAACATTGATTCAGAACATGACATGAAAAGTCTTAGGATTGCAATCATACTTAGGGGGTGTTGGTGTAACTGATCTATTGCCGATGGTTTATTCTCTAAATAGGGTCAAAAAAGGCAATAATATGAAGGGACATTTTAGGACCAACTGATTAGCAATTTAAGCAATCTTAAAACACCAGGAAGTGACATGTACAAGACCATAGACCGCATCCGTGCCATATGTTACGATGTGGATCTCTTAGCATATGAAATGCAAGGGGCTGCATATAGGAGGGTTTTCAGACTTCCGTGCTTATCAGTGTTCCGTACAACTGATGATCCGCATGGAACTTAAGACACTTCTATGGCAACACAACTGCTGCAAAGTCCGCACATGAGGCGGGAACGCCATGGGAGTGCCCTTACCTCTTCCATGTGGACTTCCAGACCTCTGTATGTATGGATCTGGTCCATTGTAAGTCAAAGTATAATGGCTTGCATTGTTCTCACAGATATGCTGTGGTCATTTCTTTTTAAAGTTTTCCCCCTTATGTCTTGAACTAAAAGAACACTTGCAAATGCACAGATCATTAGACTCGACTGGAGTACAGTGCTTTAGCACTGGAAAGAGGAAAGTTGTTGAAAGGTTACACCTGGACAAAACCACATTGAACTTCAGAGGGAGAAATTTTTATTTTATTCTTTAATATACATCTCCTAAATTTGCTTCCACTGTAATTTAACAAGGTTTTCCCCAGGTCTATCTTTCCACCTATTTTCTTGTTTAAACTTTGAATCAGGTCCACTGTTATTGCACCAGATCCAGACCTCCTGTTGGCCATCTGAGCCTAAGTACCGTCCATGTGAGGGGAGGCCACAAGCAACAGCAAGACTCTGCAGAAAATTTTCAGAAAATGGAGCTTAACAAAGCCACTACTGTACAATCTACAGACCTCTTTTCTCCCACCATGCTTGTACACTTCCCACTATGCTGGATCCAGTTTTGCACTCACAAAAGTGCACAATTTCTGTTATTTGCAAGTGTACTTTTTGCCAGAGTCTGAGTCTGGTCCAATGTTATTATCTTATTACTATTGTATGGGGGGTCAGTGTTGATGTGTTGATGTAGCAAGACACATAAAATTGCCAGGTAATCCCTGCATGAGTGAAATTATTGGTAAAAGAAATATCCTTATGCCCAGTGAGGTGTCACTAAGAGAAGTTTTCAAGCTTTACATAATGCAGTATTCCAAAGCCAGAGTAGCAAAACAGATTTCAGTGATTTCAAACGTCATATTCCAGGTATCATTTTAGCAACATAATTTAGCAGCACTGGATACAATATCATTTTTTAACATTTAAATGGATTTTATTTGTTATTTGATATTGTTTTTTAATAAGAGAGAGCATGTTGGAATAAGGAAGTTATTGCTGAAGGTGTTTTGTGGATCTGGCCATTTCCGCTCATCCTCTTCAACAGATGGTGCTGTGGCTGGGGTTTCTTTACAAAGAAATCTCCTAGTTTCAGATAGTTTCCAAATATGTCAGCTACTAAAGCTCTCACAAATATATACAGAAAAATGCAAATATGCCTAGAAGCTAAATTCCCAATATCCAATAAACTATATCCATATGTTTTAATGCTTGGTTAAGGGACAATAATTATATTATGAAAACATATATTGCTCATTTAAACATTGTGTTACACCAATGCTTTAACATATATTGTGAATGTAAAATATTGCCATTGGTATTTGCTGTTTATCTCATTATCATACATAGCCAGAAACATTGTAATATACAAGTTATACATACAGATAATTGGATAATAGACTGAAAATACAAAATACAAAAGCAGTTTGAAATGGGCATGTGCACATTATTAAATGCAAAAAGAAGCAGGTATTCAAAGTGCAAAAAACACAGCTCCTAAAAGTTAAACATGTTTGGTAGGCTTTTTAATTTCTTTTGAACTTCTTAACACTGATGAAAGTTTTGTAGATTCTATAAATCAATGGGAATTGGAGCATGGAAAGCCCAAGTGACACACATGATTACTTTAAGGTGGATCATCCAATAACATTTGCTTCCTTCAAATCTCCTGCCAGAAAAGATAACCCACAATTACGTAAACATCACAGACTTACAAATGCTAATTTCTGTATATCATGACACTGACCTCACCTAGGCTTTCTTGACTTATCTGGGATACAAGGGGTTAATTACAACAGCCACCTAGTCTGTTCTACAATGACTAATGCCCCTTATCCACCTCAAATATGACTTATTACTAATGAAGTGCCACCAAGACTATTCACAGGAGGTCTTAGGTTCTCCTCTACACCAATCTAACACAATTATGCTTTATCATGTAATCATGTTACCATTATGAAGCGTTTAATAGCCAAGCTGGTCTGACATGTAAATCCATAAGAACACAGAGACATGAACTTATTAATTGATATTTAATATGATAATAATCACAATGCTTATTTATAAAATAATAATAAAATGGACATTCAACATTCAAAACAGTTTCTTATAAAATGAAAAGGTGAAAAGGCAGAAAGTACTTACGCAAAGAACCTTCCGGGTTGGGACAGACCAGAAATAAGGGACACCTCTTTTATTTGAAAGTCCCATGAAGTGAACCACATTATGTATTTATACAACACTTTTTAAAGACAAAAACTGCTCCTCACCAAATAGCCCCCACCTTTTAGGCAGTTTGGGTCTGGATTGCCTCTTCTTCAGAGATCTGGCTTTTATGACCCCCCAAAATCCTGATTCATTTATTACAGGACCATAACTTGTTCTGCTCCACTACATTCAAGCTATTTCCATAAAACAGAACCAGACCCTGACCAAACAGAGGTCACTCTGTATCCTGATATTAATTTATACACCTGATATTTGATTATATCCTGACACTGTAAATTAAAACTAAATGCTAAACATCGTTATTTACTAATTCAAGAAACATTATGCCCTAGTAATGCTCTCCAGGTATTGGGTGTGCTCTGTAGTAAATGTCAGAAATCACATGTGGTTATTAAAATTATTGGGTGGAATCAAAAATATTAGAAACACCTGAACAATTCTGTAAATATTTTAAGTCAAATCCAAAAAAGGGTGTCAAATGATATCTGTCAAAATATTTTATTGTATAAACTTATTTCATTTAGTGGTGCAGTACACTCTTGTATATAATTGTACAACAATTGTATGTAATGTATATTGAAAAGGTATTTATTTTTGTATTGGGATTAGCTTTACATCCTTTTCATCCTGAGTCCTGAAAAAATGTTAAGTTTAAATTGTGTTCAATTAAAATTTAGAGGAAATATTTCAGGATGGTAAACAATGCATATAACTATAGTTTCTAACTAGCAAAAGACATGTAGAAAATAAGCACCAAAGCAAAGAACCCTTAACCCATATACAGTTCAGCTGACGTGCACAAATTCCATAAAAACAAATTTATTCATATATAAAATATCATATAATGAACATGAGTTAAACATTAATTGATGGAGTCAGAAATTCATTACATCAAAACCCCACTGATTGATACTTATAAAGGCCGGTAAGTTTAAATAGTGACTACATCCGATGTATACTATCAAAAAAGATACAAATAACTTCAACCGTTTATAAATCCCAATGAATAAATCATAAAAGGAAACTATAATGTCCAGAAAAAATACTCAGGGCCAGTGCCAATTCAGAGCGGGACACAAATTAACCCTCTCCTTATGTATCTGACCCGAATACAAGATGTAATTAGTCTTGAACCAAAAGAGATTCCTATTATATAGGCAATAAGGCTGGGTCCTGTTTAACCAAAAGGTAAGAATTGCAGTCGGTAGCACTCCTGAAGGAAATGCCACGTAACCCTCTTCTTATGTGTAAATCCCAGGTGGCGAAAGTGAACACAGGCTTATGCCAATACTGGGCAACAACTTTGATGACTATTTAATGGACACCATTACAGTGATATTATATGTAATCATGTGTATATGATGATTAGTACCACATAAGATGACTTATTGTAACTCACAATGAACAAAGTGGCCGCTCTCATATGTTGTTCCTAAGGTTGGTTATAATGTCCGTCACAATGGTTCTCGCACAGGAGACGGAAGATTAAAGAACATGAAGCTCATTTGACTGTCCCTATGTGTGCAGTTGGTATTCGTAGTTTGTTTTGTGGTGCCCGAAAACCTCAATAATCTTATGGAAGTCACTTGACAGACAATGCTTAAAAGTTTCAATCATAGATGGGGGTAAACTAACGCGTTTGTCCGTTGAAAAAGCTTTTGTTGGAAAGGAAAGTGCACAGTCCATTTTTTGGTCATACAGCCAAATTCCATATTTGTGGTGCCACTAAGGGCAGGGGATAGGTTTACCCCCCTGCCAACTTGTGTGTCAAAAGCAGTAAAAATGATGGCGCTACATAGACGATGTTCTATTCATCTGGCAAGGGTCAGAAACATCATTCATAGAATTTACCAACTTCCTAAACACAAATGACTACAATCTATGGTTTATCACGAACTACAGCCAGCATAAAGTGGAATTTCTGGATTTAGATATATATATTAACAACAACGCTCTAGAGACCACCACCTTAAATCAGTATACGTAAACAGAAGTTTACATTTTATCTACAAGTAACCACAACCCAAAATGGCTAGCCAATATAACAGAGTGTCAATTTAAAAGACTAAGGAGGAACTGCATAACATCGAAGATTACAGAACACGAGGGAACACCCTCACAGAACAATTCATAGAAAAGAACTATGACAAAAACCTAATTTCAAAAGCATTTTATAAGGTAGTAAACCTAGACAGAGAGTCACTCCTCACACATAAAGAATGCACACACAAGGAAAACAATGACATCTTCTTCATCACAGAGTACCATGTTTTCACAGGAAAAATCAAGAAGATTCTGCAGAAACATTGGCACATTCTTCTGAAGGATGACACACTAGCACCCATAATAGGTGAAAACCCCAAAATTGTATACAGGAAGGCACCCAACCTATAGCAAACATTGGTCAAAAACCACATTAGGAAGATACCCAATAACACCTGGCTGGATCAGCACAAAGGCTTTTTTCACTGCGTGGAATGCCAAGGCTGCAAAACCCTCCACTACTAGCACAGAGCCCTGATATACACTCTCTCCAACTGCACATTTGACCAGTTGTCCACTGTCAATAGAAACCGCATAAGGTTCTAGTAGACGACAGGTCATGTGAGTGCAATACTTCACTCTATTTACAAGGTGTGTGCTTTTCCAAATCATGGACTTCAATTAAGCTGTAGGAATATCTCAAGGATGATCAGTGGAATGGCTCTGAATACTTAGTTTTTGATTTTTTATAAAATTTGCAAAAATCTACAAAAAAAACTTTTTTCACTGTGTTATTATTATGGGGTATTGTGTGTAGAATTTTGAGGGAAAAAATGTATTTATTCCATTCTGGAATAAGGCTGTAACATAACAAAATGTGGGAAAAGTGAAGCGGATGCACTGTATTTTCCCAAATATGTGTAACGGACATTTCTGTGTTTATTTTACAGATAGAATGGTATAGTCTGCTACTGGTAATGGCAGTGTTGCTGGATATTCTCTATCCTGTGTTTATGTTACAGATAGAACGGTATAGTCTGTTACTGGTTTATGGCACTGTTGCTGAGGCATTTTCTTTCCTTTGTTTCTGTGGCTAGCAGATTAAGCCCTGCCTTTCATGCACCTGTTTGCAATTACCTATAAATTGATTGAGCAACTTCCATAGTATTTTTTTTAGGTGCAAGCAGAAACATCTTCAAATAATGAGCTTTCTTGCTTCCGTGATTTATTCTGCTCTTAAATTTTTCGCTAATTTACCAATTGCGTAAAAAAAAAGAAAGGTAGAAAACGGCACTTCATGGGATGCATCTGTCCAAACCTTTGATCATTTGTGCTCATGGACCCTGATTCACACTTGTGTGAATTTGCATACAAACATAAAAATATGCAAGCACATTATCCGCCAGTGATTCACACATCGTTACCAATTTAGTTAACCACAACCCCACACTTGTGCATGAAAGTCTGGATGGAAGTATGTTGTGCGTATATTTATATATGGATGTATTAGAAACGCTCTGAATTGTGCATCCATTTAGGAACTTAAAACTTGTTGAGAATCAAAAAATCTTAAATAAACGCAGAGATTGCTGTAATTAAGTAGATAAATTGTTACAATTGCATGACTTTATTGTTCTAGTTGAATAATTCAAACAAATCATTATCTAAATTAGATTTTTTTTTTTCTCTAACCCTTAATGTTGTACTCAAGCAAGTTAAATTTGTACTATATTCTAGATGTATGTTGATGTTAGTTAATGAATATTAAACTCGACAAATGTGTCCATTTGACTTATTAAATACAGTTCTTTTAAATGAATATACATTTTATTTATATAATAATAAAAAAAATACATAAACGCTGCATTTAGTTATGAATAGAATCATCCGCTACATATAAGAGAGTTTAATATAAAACACAAACAACCAAAACAAAATTTATATAAAATAAAATCATTTGAATAAAATAAATTGAAATGAAAACAAAAAACAAACAATATTGCATTGCTAAGCGAATAGTACCAACATTTTTTTTAAATAAACAAAACCTTGGCAATGCAAAATACAATAAAAACCTACCTTTACATGGTTAAAGTGTTGCACAAAATAGAAACACAATATGGATTTATTAGTTGAGCCTTTATTTGTGTTAATTAAATGAACACATCCATTGATTATAAACACGCAGCAGGTGTGGGCTATGTTCAGTGAAAGAGGACACATGGGGCCTCATTCACAAAAAACGATTTGAGGCAAATCGCCACAATTCGCGTGACTTGAGCCTCTGAAGTCACATCGCGGTATTCAGAAAGGCTCAAATTGCGTGACTTGAGTGTGTAAAAAAATCGCAATGGCAAACATAGCTGGACATCGCGATTCAGAAATCGTCCAGATATTTGGCATTGAAAAAATAGGAAGAAATAAATAAATCGTGGGTTTCACTGAAGGCGATTTGAAGAAATTGCCTTGAGTGTGATTTAAAAATCACAAAAAAAAAATCGCAGCCAGAGAGGTGCAATTTGCGGCTGATGGAGCCGTCCCGGACAAGCAAAAACTCATGTCAATAGACTTGACGTGTTTTTGTGTGTGTAAAAATGAAAAAAAATTTGCTGCATGTCTGAAAGCCTTAGCCATGCTGTGCTGATAGAAGTACAGGGCTAAGCATTGCTTAGCCTTGTAGTTCTATCAACGTCAGCATAGTTAGACTTCTAACCACGTGGCACTGCATGTGCTGTGTAAAAAAAAAATACAGTGTTCAATAAACATATGCATATACATAACAATGTGTCAGTGTGAAAAAAACACATATTCCCTGACTAATATTAACCCCTAATGTGTTAACTTACCTCCGTTGGTCCGTGTCCTATACTAAGTGTACTGTAATGTAGTGTTTGTTGTAAAAATAAAAAGATTTTATCACTCACCGTTTGTCGTCCTCTGTCTTGGGAAGCCTTGCTAGATGAGAAGAATCTTCTGTTAATTGAAGAGGGCTCCCCGGTCTTCTGCTCCGGCTCTTCTGCATGGCGCTGACAGTCTCCTTCTCCTCTACTTCCTTGCTGCTCCTAATGACCATTCGGTCACCAGGGGGCAGCCTTTTCTTTAAATTATGACGTCAGGTACACTCTGGCCTCTGACGTCATCATTTAAATAAAAGGCTGCCCCCTAGTGACCGAATGGTCATTAGGAGCAGCAAAGAAGAGGAGAAGGAGACTGTCAGTGCCATTCAGAAGATGCAGAAGAGTCGGAGCAGAAGACCGGGGAGCCCTCTTCAATCAACAGAAGATTCTTCTCATCTAGCAAGGCTTCCCAAGACAGAGGACGACAAACGGTGAGTGATAAAATCTTTTATTTTTACAACAAACACATTGCGGCGAGATAGAAGGATTTTAAATCGCAGCATAAAATCGTTTTTTGTAAATGAGGCCCATGGACTCTGACCTAGCAATATACGGTTCATCAAATTACGAGTGGTTGAGGGCTACATTAACTTTTCACATGCATATGTTAGTTTATGCAAGGCACTCCTACTTGTATCTTTGTTGGAACACCCATACTGTACATTAGTAGCCCATGTTGTGCTCATTTGCATTAAGAGTCTTGACCTTCTAGCCACGCATGTGGGACTCATTCCGTGCTGATGCGTGAATCAGTGATGACCGGATTACTTTGTGAATCTTTCAGGCTTTTTGCATATTTTTTAGTTCTGAGCATGCGCAGTTGATCGCTACGGAAAAATACACACGTAAATTATACACTTACTTAAGTGTGAATATGGTCTATTGTCCATGTGATTATATGTAATTTTACAACATTAACAAATATACAAGGGTATGAAGAATAGAGACAACCATGAACCTTCACCATTGTTACTAATAAATACATTACAACTGTAGTGTGTGACTTAATATAATACACTGAAATGCTGTGCTGTCACTTTTAATATCCTAAGTCCTGAGAGGCTTAATGAAAAGTAAAGTGACAGCACTTTCATTTACTGGTGTTATCACTGCATAAGACTGTGTTGTGCCAGTGCAGGCACTCAGAAAAGATTTATATTCACTTTCATCATGAGGTCTGCTCTCTTTGCTTAGAGACAGTGACAATTGATTGACTGTCATTTTAACACCTCTTCTCTCACTCCACCAACATCTATCTAGCATGTTTTCTACACTGCACCACAGCCTCACCAGCGCATCAGTCCAAGTGTTGAAGGAACAAAATATGATACAATATCTTACTTGTAAAATAACATGATTTTTTAGTCCTAACAAAAAATACAGTCTAATATTCTAGATAGAAATAATAAGGATGTATGCACTCCAAAAAGGAGGGAGCACTTGGCTTTTCATATATATATATATATATATATATATGATAGGGAGAGTAAATAAACCACTGTGAGACCAGAGCTCTCAGACCAATTCTTCTAAAAATTCTAAACCCTAAGACCAAAAACGTAGAGTCATATGGAAATTATACAATTAAAAACATAAGGTGAAAGTCGAAAAATTAGAATATCGTTCAAAAGTAAATTTATTTCAGTAATTCAACTTAAAAAGTGAAACTAATATATTATATAGACTCATTACATGCAAATAAGAAGATATTTTAAGCCTTTATTTGTATTAATTTTGATGATTATGGCTTACAACTTGAAACCCCAAAATCTAAATCTCACAAAATTAGAATAATGGGCCGGATCCAGAACTACGTCCGTCTTTTAGACCGCATATACGCAATCTACATTTCGAAACGATATGCAGATTATGTACAGTAGCTACTACGCATGCACAGTAGCTACTGTTTATTGAACTACATCCGTCTATGGAAGACGGACGTAGTTCTGGATCCGGCCCAATGTGTCAAGGTTCACACTCTAATCAGCAAATTATTCCAAAACACCTGCAAAGGGTTCCTGAGCCTTTAAATGGTCTCAGTCTGGATCAGAAGAATTCACAAGCATGGGGAACGCTGCTGACCTGACAGTTGGGCAGAAAACCATTATTGACACCCTCCACAAGGAGGGAAAGCCTCAAAAGGAAATTGCAAAAGAAGTTGGATGTTCTCAAAGTGCTGTATCAAAGAACATTAATAGAAAGTTAAGTGGAAGGGCAAAGCGAGGAAGAAAAAGGTGCACAAGCAGCAGGGATGACCGCAGCCTGGAGAGGATTGTCAGGAAAAGGCCATTCAAATGTTTGTGGGAGCTGCACAAGGAGAGGACTGATGCTGGAGTTAGTGCATCAAGAGCCACCATACACAGACGGATCCTGGACATGGGCTTCAAATGTAACATTCCTCTTGTCAATCCGCTCCTGAACAACAAACACTGTCAGAAGCATCTTACTTGTGCTAAAGAAAGGAAACCAAGGTCCCAGAGTCTGGTGGAAGAATGGAGAGGCACACAATCCAAGATGCTTGAAGTCCAGTGTGAAGTTTCCATAACACCTCAGCAGTGCCACAGGCTGATAGCATCCATGCCACACTACATTGAGGCAGTAATTTGTGCAAAAGGAGCCCAAACAAAGTACATATGCATGATTTTACTTCAGAGGGCTGACATTTCTGTATTTAAAAACCTTTTTTTTATTTTTATTTTATGTAATATTCTAATTTAGAGAAATTTCGCTTT
>WWET01009812.1:2649-13820 GCA_011038615.1 Limnodynastes dumerilii
ATAATAATAATAATAATAATAATAATAATAATAATAACAACAATAATAAACCTGACCTCTGTGTCATTCCTCTCTCACAAGCAATCTTGGCAGCGTTTAATTAAAAACGGACCAGAAGTACCCAACCCAGAGCTCATCTCTCCCCCACCCACTTCTCTTCCTCCAGAGGCTACAATGGCACACCTAGGTATCCTTACCCTACCATCTGATGATCCAACATTGCTAGTGTTGAAGTCTATGTTAATACCACATCTGGCCATAGCATTCAAAGACATGATATGTTGTTATCAGGGGGAACAGGACCGCCTTGTGTTTCTGGTCATCAGGCTGTGACTGCCGTGTAGGCCTGGAAAATACATTCCTTTAGAGTGGTGATCAAGAATTGCCCAACCCTTTCACACAGCAGGGATCTTTCTGTACCTAACTCACATTGGATTTGTGAATACGGTCCATAGTCACCTTGGCATATGTATAATGGAGCACACATGCCCCTCAGAACAGGGGGGCTCCATGGCACACACTCTGCTCAAAGTCTCTTTTTTTTCTGTGGGCAGGTGAGGGGTTCCGCGGGGGAGGGCCCATGTACAAGTCCTTTTTACAATGCCCCTGTATAGTCAACCTCCCAGAATTTAGCAATCCGCTTTTATGAATTGCTGATCATTAACTTTGAGATGTATTACGGTAGATAATGGAATACAGGTATCTATAATATGAATGCTGGTTCTAGCAGTCCAAGACCTTATAACTAGAAAGCTAATTTCTAGCAAGTTATAAAGATGTTAACTATTTGGAAGCAGAAGGTAAGTCAACCAAGGGATCTAATGGACTTCTTACTATGAAATAAAACGTGTGTGGGTCCCCGCAAAGAATATCTGAATTCCAAAAAATCTAAATTCTCCCAGCCAGTTGCGAACTGGCTGGGAGTTCGATTGCATATGTCTCAAAGAGGCATTGCAATCGATCCAAGGAGCACCCCACACCTTTACCTAATTCTTACCCTAACCCTCCCCTCTCACTACCCTAACCCTAACCCTCCCTTCCTGGCAGCCTGACCCTAACCCTCCCTTAATTGCAGCTTGTCCCTAACCCACCATCTACTGCAGCCTGACCCTAACCCTCCCTCCCCTGCAGCCTGGCCCTAACCCTCCCTCTCCTACAACCTGACCCTAACCCTCCCTTCCCTGCAGCCTGACCCTAACCCTCCCTTCCCTGCAGCCTGACCCTAACACTCCCTCCTTCCCCTACAGCCTGACTGTAACCCTCCCTATCCCGCACAGATAATCTACTCACCAGTCCCTGGTCTGCCGAGCAGCAGCGGAGAGATATCGCGGTGCAGCGGAGGGATATTGTGGATTGCGAAAGTGAATGGGTGGCATACTCACCCATTCATTAAAATAAAGTAGAAAGAGGTAAGTATTTGAAAAAGGGACATCCGAAAAGGAACTAAAACATGTATTCTGCCTAATGTTCAGGTAAGAATTCAAGGTATTCCAGTTTCATAACAAGTTTTATAATGGAATAAAACAAAAAAAAAAACACTTTCGGATGTCCCTTTTTCGGTAATCACATTTTATTAGTGGAGATTGCAACCGAAATAAAACATGTATTCTGCCTAATGTTCAGGTAAGAATTCAAGGTATTCCAGTTTCATAACAAGTTTTATAATGGAATAAAACAAAAAAAAAAAAACTATAAACAATAATTATGCTCAAGGAAGCATATAAACCTGTAACCTGAACAGTGAGCTCGTAAAATTAAAGCAGAGACCAATTGGGAATTTTTTAATATGAATTTTAACTCAATTCTGTTGCAATGTGACTGCAACACTTCTAGGGCTGATAGGAAACCAACATGGTCAAATAAATAGCAGTAGAAAAAAAATTATTTAAATCTCTTCTACTGAAGAGGACTAAAATTCATTATGGAGATGCAGGGAATGCAGCAACACTTGAGGAAAGGAAATCACGTTAGGAGAGATTCAAGCAGAAAAATGAATTTCTAAATTGTAAATCTAATCCCAAAACATCTTTCAAGAACATAAACAGCGAGGAAAATGCAACTGATGATTTTAAGGCTACTAAATAATAAAATAGGGAAAAGTGTAGACCATAAAAAAACATGATTTGAATATATTTTTGTTGATGTTGAATTCACAAAAACTACTGTGGCAATTACAACACAAAATAAATGTTATCACAGGTCAACATGAAGATGAAAACAAGATTAAAATAAACTTTTTACTTAAGTATTCGCCACCCTAGTGCTGTGAGATCAGTGTAAAATGTTTAGGTCCTTGCGTATTTAAACACATAGCACATTTTAAAAACAAATATGTATTCAAGATCTGTTAGTGCAAATGCAGCTCGAGTAGGAATCCATTAGCACTGCGATTGCTCTCATTGCAAAGTAGGGACAGCCGAATGTTGTTTTTTCTATGTCCCTATTTTAAATGAGAGCCCTTTGAGATATCAATATTAAACTCTGTTTACAGCCAATGGGGTAGAACTACGTGTGTGCGTATGTATTTTAGCGGTGCGTATTTTTGTACACGTAAGGTCAATACACTCCCCACGGCACACCCCTTGCACGGACGTATTTTCTCAAATTACGCGACCCAAACCCTACCTTAACTTTTCCTAACGTAACAGAATACGTCCGCTAACGGGCGTACAGACTACGCGAACGTACGCAGCTTAGCACGCCCATACTGTACACTTTAAATACCACCCCCCGCCTACTTCACGTAAAACGCACGTATTGGTCACTGACGTAAATTTGGCACGCCCACACGTAAGTATTTACGTTCGCAATACGTGAATTACCCATACGTTTGAAAATACGCTACGTGAATGTGCGTATTGTCTGCGGTGCGCATGCGCAGTGCATACAAATCTGCGAATTTACGTCTCCGCCACACGTAAATTCGCTGAAATGCGTAGTTCTGGATCTGCCCCAATGTATTTATAATATATGTGCGTATGCGGAGGCGTATATACACCTTGGCCAGGATGGCACCCGCCAGGGGAACCAGGCAATGCCACCCACCCGGTGATGACACCTTGACTAAGAGGTAGTATCGCCTACTTGAACCATTTTGCCATTTTACCATTTTGCTATCCAGTCGCAGTCCTGCGGGACTTCATTTCCCAGTCTCGGCCACCGCGGGACTTCATATGCTAGCCGACAGGCCCGCTCGGCGGGTGAGCCTGTAAGGTAAGAAAACCTGGGGGAGAGTAAATGTGTATGGGAGGGGTGCACCAGTCCCTTACTTTGCCAGGGGCGCTGGACCCATAGATACACCCCTGTGTGTACGCCTGGGACAATCACCTATATTATAATAAAAATGAGTCCCTGAAGTGGTTAAGTGCTATTCGCTATAGGTGGCAATATGGAGCTAGGTCATCAAAAGTGGCTTTATAGATCCAGTCATCAGCAACGTTACATCATTCACAGCTGAGAACAGCAATATATTTGTCTTCAAAAATGATCTGCTTGTGTTTCAACCCTTGTCAAATTATGGGAACTCATGCTTATAGTGCAATGATCTTCATCTCACACCTCCAGGCATAAAGAGCCGCAAGCCAGCAATACATCTGTCTATAAATATAGTTTAGGATATATGCTTTTGCATTTTTTATGGACATGTTCATATATATAGGAAACTCAAAAATAGAAGCAGTGTGAAATGTACATAAAAAGAATGAATGGATCAAAACACTGCAGATATAACAGGGTAAATCATTTCTTTTGCAACAGTAATTGTATAAAAAAATATAAATATAATTAATTAATATTAATATTAATTAATGCTACTAAGAAAGACTGTGGCCCGTATTCAGAGTACCGGACATATAACATATACGTCCAGTGTTTAGCGACTTTTACTACTGCGAATGCGTAGTAACTTTTTAACGTAATCTACGTATCTTTTTACGTAGAATGCGTAATAATTGGACCGAAGTCCAATTATTGATACATTTTCTAATTTACAGACCTATAACCTTAGTTTATTTGTTTATTATAAGATGTGTTTGTGTGTGTGTAGCATAATACAAAGGGATAATTTGTTTCATTTTGAACATTTTATTTACAATTAACCCAGGTTTGCTGCTCCTCGCATTGAGTCTGGTGGCAACGTATAAGAGATTTACTAATACTTACACCTCCGGCTAAGTCCTGTGAGATGTTCACAGACATCATAGTATCTCGCCTTCATATGAAGTCCTGGCGCATGCGGAGTGGCTCGATTTTGGCACTTCGAAAATGTCAAGGCTCGACAAGAAAAACATTGCGCATAGATGGCAGAGGAATTTTCACATAAACAGCTCGACCGGTTATATAACTTTAACTCTTAAACTTTTTTGTTTTGCCAAATTGAATACTCAATTTTTTATTTTATTTTTTTAATTAACAAATGTAGGGTATATGAGGAGACCACTGGAATTATTACAATAATGGTTATGGGTACCCACTGCGAACAGCTCTATCTTGATAGGGCTGTTCTCTTCCAGTCAGTTCTGAACTGGCTGGGAAATCAATTGCTTCTGCCTTGAAGAGGTAAAGCACGATGCTCCGAATGGTAAGTATCCCCAACCAGTTCCCTACTCCCTACCCTAACCCCCCCACTTCTATTACCCTAACCCTCCCTTCCCTGCAGCCTGATCCTAACCCTAACTCTCCCCTTCCACGACCCTAACCCTTACCCTCCCTTCCCCAGAGCCTAAACTTAACCCTCCGCCTAACACTAAAAGTCTCCGGAGAGGTTACTTACTGTTACGGTACCCCGGGCTTACCCCAACAGGGAACCGGAGTGACCAGAGAGAGAGTATGGTGGGTCTGGCAGCGATTCCGAAAATGAATGGGTGAGTATTCCAATCTGCATACTTACCCATTCATTAAAAAAAATTTATATAAAATGGTAGATATTCCAAATAAGGACAGCTGAAAATGAACTTTCGGCTTCGGAAAGGCACCTATCGTAGTTGGGACTCTCACCGTCAATAACGCCATCTTCAGATGACTCTATTATTACTTTTGAAAGCAGAAAGAAAAACTCGATAGTTAGTAAATATAGCGAAGTGCATTGAGAAGAATGGGCCGGCGTGGTGCTGCAATGTTTATATAAATCACCATGGAAACTGCAGTTTTTCATGGCGAGCCATGGTTTGTAAATGTCATTCACTTCATTTTAACGCGATAACGCTTGTTTTCACTTGAAAACTGACATTATCATTTCAAAAAGAAGTGCGATGGGCTTTGTAAATAGAGCTTTGAGTCCCACAAGTTCTGGCCCGGATTCACAGATGTGTGTGTATAAAGTGCATTGCCCGTACGTGGCAAGGCAACACCCACGACACTCCCCTCACACGGAGAGGTTTTTGGTGACTTACACGTCCATAGGGCAACCTTAACTCTACGTGTGTAGTTACGTGCGCATTTTCCTTCCATACGTGCGTACATGACAAACCGTGTCCATATTAGACCATTTAAATGTCTCCCCCCATCTACTTTCCCTAAACTACGCACTTACAGAAGATAGCCACGCCCCCCCCCGTACGTATATCACTAAGTCCGATTTACAAATCCATACGTCATGGATATTCCATGCCTAAATCCTACGTAGCTTGCGTAAAAAAAAAGTTACTACACATGTGCATTTCAACCGTACCTAAAAATACGCACGGGGAAAGTAACAAAAACCGTAAGTGTGAATCCTCTGTCTCTAACCATGCAAACTAACAACCTCACGGGTTGAACTTCACATATTCCACGCTATTATCTTTCCACACACTGTCTCAGTCAATACGGCCTAGCAGGGTATCTTCCTGTGATCCAAAAGATGGGCAATCACATAAATAAAAGAGTAACATTAAATGAAGCATATAATATTCTTATACCTAGCATTGGTTATTCAGCAGATATATAGTATTCAGCTATATATTCCAAGATGCAAAGAGTCAACTCTGCAGAATGTCACCAATAACACCTGTGGCTTTGTTTTTTTTTTTAGGTCCATATAGCATCCTCATTCCCTCTGTTTATATAGACTCTCCCAAGGATGAAACCCATTACATAAATGCCTAATTTGGTTATAATAAAACATGATGTGTTATTAAGCATCATTGAAACCTTAAATAGATGTAGCTTGCTACAGTTATGCTCAGTTAACCCTTTCCCATAATCAGGGAAAAGTCTTCCGTACATGGTGGGAAATTGCATGCATGGTGGACCCATCTGCTGGGAAAAGTTGAACAGGGCTGTGATGTCAGCTCCATTGTGTGATCTCTGCAGGAAGCCAGAAGCTGCTAATGGTAAATGAACAAAGTTTTAGTGATTTACCAATAGGCTGCAATCTAGCATCCCCACCGTGTACAGGAATAGGCATCATGGCGGAGAAAGCTTTATCAGAGCCCATCTGTACATTTTATCTGCGCAGTAGCTGCAAAGTCAACCACTGGTCTGCTTTTCTTTTGTGCTATGTTCTCAGCTTATGTAAATCTTATCTGCAGCTTGTCAAAATATAAAATCACTAAAGCTTTAACACTGTAAGGTCCACCTGCCACAACATGACAACTAGAAGGTCTTTGTATCCCGCTGACCCTCTAAAACTACTGGCTGTCGCTGTAGTTTTAGCAGACGAGGAATTAATGTTTGTGGGGATAAACTGCAGTGGTTGCTCCTTTATATTATATATCATTTGTTAATTAAACATAAATCTGGTGCCTATGTATTTTTCAGTTTGCAGAATTTTAGTAAAGGATGCAGCTGTGTCACTTAGCATCTAATAGTCCAGAGTACTAGTCCTGAGAACTCACTGCAGCAATATTTAGCATGAGCCGTACAGCAGGTGGAACTGTGTTCTTTAAATGCCTGGGCTGATTTTTTGTCCCAGCCCGGCCCTGGCAATAACAGATGACTTCAATTATAGTTTCCACTAACTAACACAACTGGTATGTTCAGCAACTGTCTACAGGTGTCACCTGTGCAATAAATGGGAAATCTTTCTGGCATATTATGCAAGAAGCAGAAGGAGATACGATACAGATGGATTCATTTCCGCATAGGCTCTTAGCATTTAACGTCTGATTCATTTGCATGACACCGATTTAAAAGTGACATCTTAGAAACAGATTTAATTATGGGACTGTTGCTAAATTAGTAATGACATCTACACCTGTTATGCCACAGATCTCCTCGTGCACCGAACTTAGTCCCATAATCCAAGATCAGTCCATTTCCACATGTCTAAACTCAACAAAGGGGGGAAGGATAGGCATGCGGATTAAGGAGAGTGTGGTATGCACTTATTTATTGACAGGTTTTTATATAGAGCTATCAGATAACGAAAGCACTTTACAGAGATTACTGTATATCATATTTACATCAGTCCCTGCCCCATTGGAGCTACATTCTAAGTTCCCTAACATAGACAGACACACACACACACTAGGGCTAATTTTTTCAGTCGCCAATTAACCGACCAGCATGTCTTTGGATTGTGGAAGGAAACTGGAGCACCCGGAGGAAACCCACACAGGCACAGGGAGAGCATACAATCTCCACACAGATAAGGTTTAGGAATCAAACTCATGACCTCAGCGCTGTGAGACACAAGTGCTACTCACTGAGCATCTGTGCTGCCCACAGCCCTGATCTGCAATCAGGCAGCCACAGCTCCTCGCAGAGAAGCTAAGGTAGGGTTCTGGACAGGTAAATGTTCAGAACTCAGAACACGGGAGGTGTGTCAAAGGGGGGAACACTTCCCTCTCATGTGCTGACTTTCAGACCTCCATGCGTGGAGGTCTAGATCAGGTCCTATAATAAAAAAAAAAAATACATCTTCAATAAAGTGATGTCCTTTCTCTGTGGTATTTAGATATTATGTTAATAACAATATATAGAGATGTTTATATGTTATACATCCAATAAATGTATTTCATGATTTTGAAGGATCATTATCAGAAATGAGTGATAGAGCCAGTGACTATTTTACAGAGCTACAATTAGAAATTTTAGCACCAGGGGCAAAAAGGAAAAATGGTGCCTCCTGACCCTGAATTCCAAGCCAATTTAACCTTAAATATTAACCTACTGGTGCCCCCTTAAGCTTTGCACCCTGGGTGGACGCCCCTATCGCACACCTCAAGTTACGGCCCTGCTATTTTATATATATAATGATTTTTAAATTTGGTCAGTATCTGTGTGCAGTAAGCAAGATATATCCCTGCATGCAAAGAATACAATTAACTTGACTCCCCTGCAATCAACATGGTTTAGCCCAAGAGTAACCTTCCTCTCTTAGGCCCTGATTCACACTTAAGAAAGTTCTAAAAATAAGAACTTAGAGTTACGCCTGGGCAATATCATGTTGTTTTTGGGGGGAGTCAAGTTAATAGCATTCTTTGCATGCAGGAATACATCTTCGAATAGCTTGCTGTTAAATTCGTACATCTCCCCCCCCCTCCCCGCCCTCCCCGGCCAATCTAAATCCCGCCCACTTCTACCTTGGCATTACGCTGCCTCTATCTACTTAAAATACTCTGCTGTCTTTAAAGACCTCAAGGAGGCAATCTATGTACCAAAGTGGTATGTACACATGCGTAGTAGGTCCTTTACTATGGATACGCACCTAAGAAGTATCTGCTTCTTAGGTGTGTATATGGGCCTTCTTAAATCTGAATCAGACCCAGTATGCTGAGCTGGTACACACAGATCATCCCAAATTTTGTGTATTTGATTGTCAGATATGCACAAAGTTCTACAGAGGACAACTTCTTTAGCAATTATCTCTTTTCTTAAGAACCCAATTGACAAAAATCCAGCAACATTCTACCTTTGGAGACCAGATAATGGCGGTGGGAAAATAATGTCTGATCCCAGGTCTATCTTAGGAATGGAAAAGTCTAGATGTTGCCCATAACAACCAATCAGATTCTAGCTGACATTTTCTAGTATACAATAGGAAAATGAGAGCTAGAATCTGATTGGTTGCTATGGGCAACATCTCCACTTTTCCTTTCCTGCAGTTTAGTAAATCTGGCCCCTGATATCTATGTTTACTTTTGCGTAAACCATGAAACCAATTCAAGGAAAGCTGAGTAGCTAATGCAGAATTGTTCATGAAATGCACCCATTGTGGCTGATCGCACACAAATTGGCCGTAGATGGGTTTGTAAAAGTGCGATCCAAAAGGGCACACAATGACTCCTGTGGATTGCACGCAATTACACATGTAGCATGCAGGCACACAGCAACTAAGCCAAATACGCTGCGCAACTGTAGGGTTGTACAGTGTCATTGGGCTGGATCCAGACCTAGTTAAGTGCTTGAACTTAGTTACTCCTGGGCTAAACCATGGTGATTGCAGGGGAGTCATATTTCATCTGTTGCAAACAGTAGAGTAACTAAGTTCAAGCACTTAACTAAGTCTGGATCCAGCCCATTGTTACAGTAAATAGAGGTTCTGATTCATGTGAGTGCCACTGTGTGCAAGTAAATGCTACAAAATAACAGAATATTATTACAATATTTTACATTTTTAATAGAAACATGAAAGAATATATTTGTTTCTTTCAGTATGTAGGAATGATTTTACACATGCTCAATACTTTGGCTGCGAATGTTGATCCTTTGTAATGCATTTGAAGTGTCACATCCTAATGCAAGGGTAAGAAATTTGTCTTGGAACATCAGTCCCCTGGACTTGGACATGGCCTGGGGCTGGTACAAATGTTTTGATGTAAACAGTCCTTTTTTTTTTACATCAGGGTCTGGATCGGGTGCAGTTGCTTGGGCCCTGCCCTTACTGTACATTGATCACATTCCTGCACCCTTGTCCTCCCTCAACACACCCCTCAAAACGCAAGTAAACGTGTCTCAAGTGGCGCTCAGATCTGAACTGCCCGGGACTGTGTGCTCTTCATTATTGAGCATAAGCAGTAAAAAATTACAAAGAGACACGTCAAGTCGGCTATGAACACTCACCCAAGGCCGCCATCAGGGGGGGACAACCAAGACTATTGTCTTGTGCCCGGAGCTGATGGGGACCTGCTGATACTTACCTAGCTCTGCAGCAGTATCCAACCGCCGATACTTGCTGCTCAGTACAGGCCAATGTGTAGGTCTGCGGCACCCCGTGGCTGTGTCCCAGTCCCCGCATTTTCTGACGCCGGCCCTGCACTCACCACTAGGTATTATAGAGAGTCATGTTAGCTTGTAACCATGAACTGTCCATGGAAACCCAGGCGACCATTAAACTTCTCCACATCAAATCTCAGTTTGAGTTAAGCCTGATGGGCAAACTATGCTGGCCACATCGCTGGAGACATCAGAACCTGACTATACATCGCTGCAATAACAGGATGAGCAGATGATTTTTCTTACCAACCTACATCTTTACTGGTAGGACTGGCACACCGACAATCTGACCATTGGATCTAGGCATCTGTGGACTGAGTGATAATTGGACCAAACAGTTGATTACAACAGTTAGCATGTAGGGCGGCTTCCAGATCTTACAATGACAACTGACTGCTGACTTAGCTGACTAGCAAAGTACTATGTTCAAAGCCACAGGGGTGCAAGTGTGCGCACTTTGCACTTAGGTCCGGATCTGGTCCATAGAGCGTGGCCAGCTTAATTCAAGAGAAATGAAATAAACATTTTTTTAAACACTATGCCATAGTTAAATGAAATCTAGAATCTAATTGGTTGCTATGGGCAACATCTCCACTTTTCCAAACCCGCAGCTTAATTAATCTGGCCCTAATCTATAGCTGATAAAGAAAAGACTCTTATTGTACCATTATTAAAGATTTTAACCTAACAATTGTGTTACTAAGTCGTACATAACTATTTAAGAACAAATGTCCACAAAAGCCACTTGATCACTTAAACTTTAGATTTAAGAAATAAGAGCAAATGTCCACTTAAGCTTTAGATTCTCAAACCTTCCTTGTTAATGCCCTAACTTCTCCAGACTTCCTACTTTATGAGAGGATATTCTTATAAACCGATCAGTCCTCCAATTATGTTTATGTGAAAGACAAGCAGAGACACAGAGGCAATACCTTTGTGTGGTACATTAAGAGAATCTAATTTCAAGAGAAACCTTTCAAATCCTGCGACCAGACGCATACTTCTGATATTGGATCTCTAAGCGCAGCACAGCA
>WWET01009813.1:13702-24231 GCA_011038615.1 Limnodynastes dumerilii
TATTGATACAAATGGAAGGTATTTGATAGTAGTGGTTACTTTAAATAGGAAGCAATTTGTCTTTTGCACTGTTTACGCACCAAATGTTTATCACAAAGCTTTCTTCCTTAACCTCCTGCGCTTACTGTATCAATATGCAGACTCAACACTAATTGTAGGAGGAGATTTTAATTTACTGGCCTCCAAATTCCTAGATAAACAATATCCCAATAGGGGTCACGTGCGGCAACCTAAATTGGGGGTCAATCAATTTGCGAAAGAACTGGGCTTAGTAGACCTCTGGAGGGCTCGCCACCAAGCGGAGAGACATTTTTCATGCCTGTCGGCTGCGTTTGGCTCACTCTCCAGAATAGATTACCTCCTGGTCCCCGAATCACTGTTATTGATAACTTCTAAGGTTGAAATGGAACCAATCACTATATCGGACCATGCAGTGGTGTGGGCACAGTTGGAGATAGAGTCCTCCAGAAATTCAACAAAAATTTGGCGCTTCCCCTCATATTTAACTAATTCCCTGACTTTTAGGAACAGATTAATAGCGGTATGGTATGAGTACTCTGAGAATAATAAGATACACATAGATAACCCCTTCTTATTTTGGCAGGCATTTAAGACCGTGGCTAGAGGAGCTATCATCTCGTACGCTGCGAAACGTAAAAGAGAGCTGGATGCAGCATACTTAGAAGCCAGACAGACGCATACTAGGGCTTACCAAACTTTCCTGGCACACTCCACAGATGCCTCCTCCAGTCTCTATCACTCTAGTAAAACACACTATGAGGGAGTACTATCTCGTGACCGTTACGTGGCTCATAAAAATCACAAATTCCATAAATGGGGCAATAGACCGGGTAGGCTGATGTCCAATCTGCTTAGGGGTGATATTAAATCTACATATATTGCTGTTTTGGAAGCTCCATCAGGAGACTTGGTTCATAGCAATGTGGATATAGTTGCTTCCCTTAAACACTACTACGAGCACTTGTATAGATTATCTCCAGTTTACACGGTAAACAAAACAGCGTTCTGGGAGAACATTCAGATACCATCCGTTACTCCACAGCGGGCTGCGACACTGACCTCCCCGATCACGCTACTAGAGGTCAAAGAGGATTTCAAACACCTTCGCCCTCTTAAGTCCCCGGGTCCGGATGGCTTTAGTGGCGAATTCTATAGGATCCTCTCAGAAGAAATAGCCCCCTACCTGCAAAAAGTTTTTAATCATATCCTTCAAACTAAAACGATCCCATCCTACCTTAACGCAGCGTTTGTGAGAGTGATCCCGAAACCAGGCAGAAATCCTACCCTCCCTAGTTCCTATCGCCCGATCTCACTTCTTAATGTGGATTATAAACTTTTCACAAAGATCCTCGCGGAACGCTTGAAATACATACTATCAGGGATTGTCCACTCCGACCAAACGGGTTTTATTATGGGGAGACACTCGGTGGTAAACATCAGGACAGTCCTTACGGTGATCCAACACGTCGAACTTAATCAGTCTACCAACCTTAACCTCATTCTCTCCCTGGACACCGAGAAGGCCTTCGACATGATCTGTTGGGACCACTTATGGGAATCCCTCTCTCGTTTCGGATTTCCGGAGACCTTCTCGGAAGTCTTACATTCCCTATACACGTCCCCATACACCCAAATCCTTGGTAACGGATCACTCTCGCAACCTTTTTGTATTGAAAGGGGGACACGTCAGGGGTGCCCTCTCTCACCCCTACTGTTTGCCCTGGCCTTGGAGCCTTTGGCTATTGCCCTGCGCCAATTACCCGGCTTCCATGGTATCGTGGTGGGCAGTGCTGAGGCTAAACTCACGCTGTTCGCTGACGATATGTTGCTTTTGGTCTCTCGAACGGATGAATCTATCCCAGCTGTATTTGGTATGATTCAGACCTTTGGCACGTTCGCAGGCTACCAAATTAACTTTTCTAAGTCAGAGGTCTTGATCCTCTCTGGATCGAAACAGGCCTACGCCCAATGCAGGGCTCTAGATCCATTTAGGGTGGCAGATACCAGAATCAAATATTTGGGGGTCCATATTACTCCCCATATACACTCCCTCTATAAGACGAACTATACCCCAGCCATACACTCGGTTGCCCATTCGCTTTAAAAATGGACTTCCCTCCCGCTGTCAACCCTAGGCAGAGTAGCCTTAGTCAAGTCAGTGCTCCTACCCAAACTTATTTACCTTATCCAGATGCTGCCTATCGCAATGTCTAAGTCTGATATTGAGTCTTGTATGAAACTGTTTACCAGATTTGTGTGGAATAATAGAAAACCTAGGGTGGCCAGGTGTAGACCGCAACTTCGCCACAGAGAGGGAGGTCTAGGTTTCCCGGACCTTCAAGCCTTTAGTTATGGAGCAGCTTTCAGATATATATCTGACTGGATCTTCGATAGACAACATTTTACCAACAGGCGACTGGAATCAGAGACAATCAGGCCTTTCTCTTGGGCAGCCCTCCTGCATTTACCTAGGGATAAAATCCCTATCCCTATAACCCAAAACATACTATTCCGAGATACGTACTCTGCATGGGTGGCTGTTAGTAAGAAATGTGGGGTCCCTCGAAGATTCTCCCCATACACTACCTTTTGGGGTAACCCTTCCTTTGTACCAGGCCTACATAACTCATCTTTCAATCATTGGAAAGAGAAGGGTATCAGTGCGATCAAGGACATATTTGACCCGGGAGGTGTGATTAGACCATTTCAATATCTGAAAGAAAAACACAATGTCCCCAACCAACACTTCTTTATGTATTTGCAAGCCCGTCACTTCGCACAGTATACCATGTCCAAACTGCAAAATGTCCCAACCACGTTTAAGTCATTATTGTCTTTTCTCAGTACCCACCCATATCATATTAGATATGTCTCGGAACATTTCCTAGCGACGGACCTTGATACATTGTGGAGACGGCCAGCTTTGTTTTGGTCGGGAGATCTTGGGGAGCCGGTGACTCCGGAAGATCTCCTGGATCACTTTGACTCCACCCAAAAAATCCTGAGCTCTGCGATGTTACAAGAAGTCCATTTTAAAGTAATCCATAGGGTCTATATATCGCAGGCTCAACGACGACACATGTCCAGCAACTTTTTTTTTAATACTTTATTTTTATTTGGTAATTGCAAACAGAGCTGTGGTACATAAAGTGCAAGGTTACAATGAGTCGGGGCGCTGTCCTAAGTGCCACTTCTGGCGCGCTACCTTCATACACAACTTCTGGGAGTGTGGCAAGATACGGAAATTTTGGGGTAAAATCTTACACTTTATTAATTCCATTTTCTCGTTCCACGTCCCGGTGGACGCATTTTCTCTGCTGTGGGCTAATTTCAGCGGATGGAAAGAAATCCCGGGGGTTAAGGAGGCTATTCCTCTGCTGACAATCATAGTCACCATAGCAAAGAAAGTGATACTTCAAAATTGGACGGGGAGATCACCCCCACTCCTGAGTAAAGTCAAAACTCTAATGTTAAATGCCTTATATGCTGAAAGGAGGGCCACGCTCCCGGATGTTGAGAAGGGTGTTGTACGTTTCCACAGAAAATGGGGGGCGTATATTGATTCTCTCCCGGCACATATCCTGTCATTATTTGAATCTACAACGTGGTTCATGTATAGGGCCCTTCCAGGAAGTATGGGACAGCTGTAGTACTGCCAAAAGATGAGAGGGCGATTTCATCCATCCATTTCTCTGGGAATTATAAAATAATTTAGGCTGGTGAGATGAGAGTTTATTTTGATTTCTGTTTGTGTTTCTATTTTTGTTGTCTAAGTTTCACTTAGACCTCATTACTTATTAAACCAGTTTTGTCAAGTATGGCATTTCCTTGTCTAATGCGTAATGTCTACGCTTCACTATCGAAATTACGTTTAAGCTACTTGTTATCTATTGTCATGTGACTTATGTACACATTTCGTGCGGCCTGCCGTGTCGCAGTTATTGCGTCATCTTGTCGGTGCTGGCTATTGGGACGTTGAACTCTACAAATGTTTGGAACACCCTGTATTAAGCCAATCGGGCTGGAAAGATGTGTAATTCCTATATGTGCACTGTTTAATTTAATGCCATCTCTGGGATGTGATATCTGCTTACCTGCCATGCTTGATCTGTCTTTTGTCTTTTGTTTTGTGAAAACTCAATAAAAAAAAAGTTTGAAAAACAAAAAATGCATCAACAATATCCTGAACTCTCCTTTTTTAAATTTTCCACCTGAACAATTTGTGCCCAGTCCAATACCAGACCAGACAGGGCCCAGTAACTTAAACTAATAATATATAACTGTAATAACATGAACCATAGTCTGTTCATCTTATGGAAAGAGTTAAGTAATTTTAGCAGTAACAAATAAGCTTGAAAATACCTTTTTCGTTAAACATTTTCACGAGTGGGTGACCGAAGAGGGACAGAGTCTGGTAGATCCATGCCCTGCATGAAAGCTCTAGCTTTGGCGGGGTCAAAGAAAAAATCTTTGCCACCATTAGTAATGCGCAATTTCACCGGATACAGCAGGGCGAAACGTACATCATGCTCAAAGAGAAATTTGCATAGAGGGGTAAACTCACGCCTTTTCAGCGTGACCTGAGTCGAGAAGTCCTGAAAAATCAGAATTCTCTGATTGTGGACATACAAAGGGTTATTACTTCTGTAGCCTCTAATCACTGCCTTCTTATCTCTAAAATTAAAATATTTAGCAATTACCGCCCTTGGTCTATCGCCATTTCTCTGACGGTCAGGGCCGAGTCTGTGGACTCTCTCTATAGTCATGTTGGCATGACCTGGGTTTATTTTGAGAGCTGCAAACAAATCTGATTGGATGTATGTAAGTAAATCCCTATCCTTAACACTTTCCGGGATACCTATAAAACGTAAGTTATTACGTCGGTTCCGGTTCTTAATATCATCAAGTTTTTCTGTGAGAGTTGCGATAGTTTGGGATTGGGATAGAACTGTATTTTGCAATGAGGTGAGAGTATCCTCTGAGTCCCCAACTCGTTGCTCCACGTCAGTGAGACGTTGAGTATTTGATTGGACTTGGGTAATAGTAGAGGCTAGCTTATCCTGTAGATCACCGAATTTTTTATCTAGTTTTTGGTCTAATTTATTTTCTAAGGTTTGGTCAATTTGAGGTAGTAATATCTTAGAAATTTCCTTTGCAGTTTCTGCAGTCAAGGAAGGAGAAGGAGATTGCGATGCAAAAATGTCCGGAGTTGCCGGATCCTCTGCTAGTTGGGGTGGTGATTTTGGTGAGGCAGGTTGACTCTTAGAGGGAACAGGCTTGGCAACCCCAGTTTTGTTTGTTT
This sequence comes from Limnodynastes dumerilii, assembly GCA_011038615.1. Lineage (NCBI taxonomy): Eukaryota > Metazoa > Chordata > Amphibia > Anura > Limnodynastidae > Limnodynastes > Limnodynastes dumerilii. The sequence goes on from WWET01009813.1 coordinate 19,026, forward strand.
TACCCATTTTTTGGGGAGCACTAGAGCAAGACAAGTCGATATACCTCTTCATACCATACAAAGATTAAGTAGCAGATTAACAGGGTCACCCACACTGTTATAAAAACTTAAAGCAAGGTAAACGTCACATTAGATTTGTGCACAGTAACGGATATAAAAGAAGCAAGATTGGTGTTTAGCACAGACCATAGGGTCACCTATATAAGTATAACAAGTAAAGAACAATGTATTAGCACAATAACAACTCACAAATCCTCCTCCACAGTTGTTATTATGAGTCCTGTGAAGAAGTATCGCCTTCAGGTAATAGATGTGGAATTGGGAGATCTGGGGTCTGGTGAACAACAGTTCACAGGAGAAGACAATTTGCAGGCTGGCTGTGATTCAGCAACACCATCTGCTGGTAGCTGTGCAGAGCTGTTGAAGTAGAGGAGTCCTCTGTTGTCACTCTGTATACACTGGCCTTGAATGCAAAGTGCAATTGTTGCCCAGGAGGCTTCTGCACATAAATGGGGGAAATGGCTGCAGTAACTCCAGCAGGAACAAAGATAGGTTTTACAGGACACAATCCACAGTCACCAGGGCAGGACACAGATGCAGAGTCCAAGAACAGGCTGCATTAGCTGGGCAGCACCAACAGCTCAGCACACAATAGAAAAAAGCAGGAAGCAATCTCTGCACATGGTAGAAGCAATCTATGCACGTGGGAAGCAAGGCCTTATGATTAAGCCTTATAGTCAAAGCAGCAGTCCGTTCAGGCAGAAAGGAATAAGTGGAGTAGAGAGCACAGAGCCACAATGCCCTCCCCCCACTACCACAAAGTCTCTCACTTTGCTGCTTACCAGCCGAAATAGCCAGAGAAAGAGAGGCCTTAAAGACGCTGCCCCACGGTCACACTGCGTTCCTCACCCTGTAAGCAGCAATCGGAGGTCGCAGCACAAGTCTTCCACAACGTGAGCCGCACTTGGCCTATCCTGGCCGTCCCGACGCTCACACGTGGCCGCTGGCCGCAGCACCACGGAGGCACCTCCTCGCCGTCCCGCTCCGCTCCCAGAGGCCGCGCCGCAACCTCCGGATTTCCCCACAAGGCAGAGGAGTGTAAGGTAGTTCCAGGAGGTCCACGAGGGGCTTGTTATATTGTTGGGGGGTCCCTGGTACCGAGATATCACGGCATTCACCAAACCAATATGGCGGAAGCCGCAGCGCCCGCAGATGTCAGGCTATCCTTCCGGGGATGTGAAGTACAGGGAGCCGGGGAAGTATCACCCCCTTTTGCCTGCGCTTGTCCTCTTGATATCACGGGGGAGCTAGTATGGTATGAGCTCTGAATCACCCCGGATGGCTGCAGATGGAGTCAGGTGCCAGAGGAGCTCTTTAAAATGCGGCCATGATAGCTGGCGCGCCCACCGGAAGTCCCCAGCACGTCTTTTTCTAACTAAACTACTCTGTTCGGTCTTTAAAGACCGCTCGGAGGCAATCTATGTACCCAAATGGTACGTAGATTGCGTATATGTACTACTGCCCATGTTGTTTCTATAATGCTTATTAACAATGCCTATGATTAGAGTATATGATTTCCTTAGATTGATGTGCACTTATATAATGGGCATGATTTAATGTTTCTAGCATAGCTTTGTACAGCTGCGCTACAACACAACCATCTGAGTATATGGTCCTAAAGTTACACTACTAGATTGACATATTTCTTGATTTTTGTTTGTCTTACTAACTGATATAATAGCGGCATACATGATGTAAATATCATTATCACATAAGCACCTATACTTTTATTATTAATATACCTGGCTTCTACAAGTGCTATTGCCAAAGCTCATTTCTCCTAATCTCATATGATAGAATTGTTTTGAATTATTTTATTTTGTATATGTCTATGTGCATCACAGAAGAAGAGCCTCTTTTTTAAGGTGCCCTCTGCACTTAAATCTCTTGTTTTTGCTCTGTCTGTGGTAGGGAGTTTGTAGTGTGATTCCAAACAAACAAGGTTTCTCAATCTGGATCACTGAGGCAGGTGACTCCTTAGAGGAACATCACAAAGCTTGGTAAGTTATGATAGTGCTATTCTGTGATGTTTGTGAGTAAGACACAAGGTTCTCTCATCTACCCAAGATGATGCCAACAGAACCCCTGGTCTTGCAACAATGGATACATTAAGCTTGGCTCCCTTATTCAAAAGAAGGCAAGGAAAAACAAACAAACCATTTCAACGACTTCAACTTCTGCATCAAGGCGTAGGTGATACAGGAACATCTGAAGATCTTTTTTCATCTGAATGCTGTTATCATCCATTTGTGCAACAGTAAATATACGCATTCTACATTTTCTCCAAACCTAAAATGTGGATTAGGACATTCATTATTAGATATTAGTCTTTAGTCTTATAAATACCATAATAACAACTGCAAAATGGTCAATATATAATTAAATGTGCATAATTGATTATAAAAACATAGGATATCAGTGTTCTCTTACTTTAATGGATTTGCAAGATAATCTTTATGTCAAATGTTGAAACTATGTAAAGAGTATCTAGGGCCTTTAAACTTAGATTCCCAAAACAAAAGAATTACAAACACAAAACACACAATGTGACCACTGATATTTAACATTTCCTATATGGATAAATTAGGAATGAAAATACTCTCTAAATAAGGATAGCTTGATGGCTCCACAAAACTGAATATTGAAGCAGCATAAATTATTTACAATAATGTAAATGGAATAACAAGAGAGTGACACACATTGTGTTTCAAAAAGGAGATACCGGTACTTATTCAGAGAGATGGTATCCATATACATTCATCAACAAGCCTCAATATAAATAAAATATATTCCACCTAATAATATTTTTGATATAACTGCTTCCCCTGTATGGAATTGTTCAAGCAGAGGGATATTCTTGCTAAACTTCAAGTCAATAAACTCATTTAATCAGTGAGTATATTGTGCACTATATATATACTAGTATGCAACATGCTACAGTATTTGTAGATTCTACCTATTTCTAGCACACTGTCTTCTTTATTTGTTAAATTGATAACCTATTAGAGATGCCATTGAAGACAAAGAGGGTACCAGCAAGGCAATTTAGACACACTCAGCATGCCCTACTGGTATTGGATATTAGACCATTTATCATGTTCTACAGGGAAGAGGATCATACCACATTACTTTGCAAAGAAATATTATTGATATACTGTTTGAACACAATTGAACCTACTGTTTTGGATTGATAATTTTATGTGGGCCCCTAGTTCCCTCTTGCTTGGTTGTACTTTGATTCTCTTATTTTTAGTTATTATAGTTAGTGTAGATTTCTTTATTTCTTTTCTCCAGGACATGTTTTGTCTTATTGATATTTTTGTTTTTGTTTATACATATTCTTATATTAAAACAAATTATTAAAATAAATCAAATCAAATATATATATATATATATATATATTATTTTTTTTAACTGTTATCTTTCTATTTCAATGTTTTTTTGTTTTTGTTTTTTTAAAACTGTTTCCAATCCAACACCATAATGCTCTCTGTTGTGACCCTCTTCCAGACATTGAGGATATTGGGCTGGACTCAGGCGTCTGTGCGTTTTCTGAATGTACAGAGGTCTGGAGGTCCGCACAGAAAGAGGGGAGTGAACTTACCTTTCACTCCCCTCTCTTTTGCGGTTATGGCAGCAGTTACACTGCCATAACCCTGCCTTAAGTTACTTATAAAGATCAGCGGTCATATGGAAATAGTAAACCAGCCCACACTATAAAAGAAATTACCATGCTCCCTTTGTTTTACTTGTAGTTTTTGTTGCATATAACTTTATCACAGTTTACCATTCTAGAACTGCCAGCCAAGTGGCAAAGCTCATATGAAATAACTGAGAAAGTGGGTGAGGTGAACTACAAGGTGTACAAGAAAGCCGGAAAATTATTTATCATTTACACTAATAAAACAATGGAGGGATAGGTAAGCCTTGTCTGAAAATCCAGGCCCTCAAGTAGATTCAGTACTGTTAATTCCTTTAGTGGAGGTAGTGGATTCTCGGTCTGCAGTCCAAAAGAGGGATGTTAAGGAATCTGGTACTTATTAGAAAGGCAATCTCAGAAATGTCAGACAACAAAAATTTAACACAACAGAACCAGGATTAACGATAAAGGTAAAGACCTACAAAACACCTGGTGGCTAGATGTGATGCTATCTTACCTAAGATTAAAAAGAAAATGCTGCAACTGGATTGAATTGAGAATCACATAGTGAGTGGTCAAGCCTTTTGTGCTAATACCAATACCATTATCTCCCCACTCTAAACTAAAGTAAAGGGTACTGGCAAGCGCAAATTACAGATGGTGAAAAAACAAAAAAACAAAAAGCTTTTTCCATCACTTTCAGTACAAATAGGGTTACAGGCCACCTTTCCAGAGGATTAAGGTTTAGATGTAAAGACCCCACAGACAATATGATGATGCCTTTCTTGATGAAGTGGTTATCCATTATTCTGATTGGTAGCCATACTTGCCAAGAGTCCAAGCAGCAAGTGACTTCATCAAAAAGGCAAGTTTGACCACCAACTTATAGAAGTGTTGCGTAGGGATTGCAGAGAAAAATACCAGGGGTAAATTATACGTAGAGAATTCATAACCCAATAACATTAAAATTATTCAAAAGTAGCCATTAAACTAAAAGTAAGCAATAGCAGTTTTAGGCATTACTGGTTATTATTATATATATTACGGTATAATATATATTACTTTACAGAAGGAAAAAATGTCAGTCACTGTGAAATGGACTCCTGGAGTTAAAAAGTGTTTTGGACATTAAAAGTTGTGAAATGCTCTTGCTCAGTACCAGTAGCCCCAGACTTGAGACATGCAGACTGATACCTCAGATGTTGTGATAAGTGCAGTTCTTTTCCAAAATAAACATGGTGGAGAACATCCCCGAAAATATTTTAGACAGAAATTAAATAAGCACAAGAAACTATTTGCATGTTTAAAAAGATTTGGCATTCAAATTGGCACTTGAAACACTGAGGTTGTATCTGTAAGGCACGAAATTTAAACTGAACACAGATCATGCGCCTCTAAAGTTGATGTGTGAAAAGAGTTACCAGATGGAATTCACATCTACGAAGGAGGAGGAATATATGTTATTGAAACCCTGGGTTTTTGATGCAGATATACTACATATGCCTA
>WWET01009814.1:1535-13622 GCA_011038615.1 Limnodynastes dumerilii
CAGGACTGGATCAGGCAGGACTGGATCAGGCAGGACTGGATCAAGCAGGAGCACGATGCGGGAGTACCAGGCACCTAGAGGACCTAGTTGTTCTGGCAACGTTGGAACAGTGTGCAGGGTTTAAATAGTGCGCCCTGCGCACTGATTGGCTGGAGGACCGGAGGACACTGGGCTCATTGGAGAAGCGCTGTCATGTGACCAGTCCAAGATGGCCGCGCCCATGGATCAGAGCACCACCGCGCTTGCCGCCAGAATCCCACGTGGAGAACGCCGCGTCCAGACTGGTGAGTATGCCTGAGGCTGTCACTGTTTCAGTGACAGTCTCCGACGGCTGCGAGGACCCGTGCGCTGGGAGAATGGTACAGACAGGGAACCAGGACACAGGTAAGTGCGGCGTCTGCCGCGGTTTGTGATACAAAAAAAAAAGTTTAATAAAAGTTGTGTTGCATATGTTAGCGCCCAAGATATTACACAGAATCATGTGTTGGATTTATTGAATGTCACCTGTTGGCCTGATCCAGAACGGCTGAAAAGTCGATCTGTGCATGCGCCGGGCAGATGTTGCCCGGCGTAGCTATGGCAACACCCGATCAACGATCAGCGTTACTACGTTAAGGTTAGTGAAGGTGGGTGTGGGGAGTTAGTTTAATGATGGATGGAGGGAGGGCTTAGCGTAACAACGCTCCTGTGCGAGCATATTTTCCATTGCTTAGGCCAGCTGAAGTTAGGGTAGCCTTCAGCTAGCATAAGCAAGGGAAAATACCGCCGCTCAGGGGGAGTGTCGGGGAGAGTGGACGCCAATACGCTGTGCTTTAGTAAGCACAGCGCATCGGCGTAGTTCTGGATCAGGCCCATAGAAACCGGAGGAGTTTTCTTACATAGAAACAACTTTTAACAGCCATTATTTGTAACAATTACCACAAATGTATTCATTATAAAAACACATTAATAGAATTGGTAAAATGTATTTCATTTATTTGATATGTAAGATAACTCCTCCGGTTTCTATATTACCAACAGGTGTGATAGATACTTAATCAGACATTCAATTTAAAGTTGGAAACACAGACCCACTAACACTTTCTGATGAAACCTGTTTCAGGGGAAACACATAAAAGGACTTTTTAATTCTGCACAGCACTTTATAGCCTTTTAGCCTATGCGTTATCAGTGTCCAGGTTGGCATATTACAATTGCCAAATACAAATGCCGTTCTTGCAACGAATGGAGCCACTGCAGCTTTGAAACATTTAATTCCAACAACCCAACGGTGAAACACTCTCCTCCCTTGATATCATCGGAATAAGCCAGGAGTGGATGATTACGGAGCCCAGTAGTAGAGCCCTCCTGACAATAAGCTGACTATAATGATACCATCAGGCGCAATGACGGGGGAAACTGTCCTCTTGTGTCTGCTGATTAATATTAGAAGGCACTTGCGATAGGAGTTGCTCACTTCTACCAAGCAACATTTGCTAAAAAGATCAACTATACGGCTATATAAGAGTATTCTATCCCACTCATATACCGCAACTGAACTCTGTGGGCCCGATTCAAATGGCAGCGATATTTTAAAAAAGATTGCGTCGAAAAAAATACGACGCCTCCGCCGGCAATTGAATGGTAAAAATTTGGTGATTCAATTATTTTTTTACCGCTGCGCTAAAATAGCAGCCAGCGGAAAAAAATTTAACGGAGAAATAAAACAAACCTTCTCTGAACGTCGCAAATCACCTCCTGCTAGCAGGAAGTACCCGGCGCTAATGACAGGTTATTGGCCAGTGTCTGAAATAACGCGCCATTAGCGCCGGGTACTTCCTGCTAGCAGGAGGTGATTTGAGAAGGTTTTTTTTTACCTAGGCACCTGCGCAGCGGTCCCTGGATGGCAGCTGCTGATGCTTGCAGTTCTACAAGCATCAGCATGCCCTGTTAGGGCACAAGATAGGGCAGCGTTAAAAATCCGCCCCTCTCATAGGGGCGGATTTTTTATTAACGATACCATTAAAAAAAGGGCGTATTTTTAACGCAAAAAAATAATTGAATAGTAAAAAAAAATATCGGCCGTAATTTAAAAAAAAATAGCGTTAAAAATACGCCGGCAAACGATTTTTATCTAATTGAATCGGGCCCTGTGAGTATAAAAGTTTAAATCCCATCAATGTTAAGGCAAACGCATGTATTTTACAAGTATTGAAAGCCACAATTGCGGTAAGACTGTGTATGCATATCTACTGCAGTTTCAGAACGGAATATTGCCTTAATTGTGACAAGACTGTGTGATATATACTGTAGGTTCAGAATGGAAAATTGTGGGATTGCATTAATATTATTGCTATACTTCAGTCTTGTTACTCAGGTCTTGTTTGCTAGCTGGCTAAAATCTATATGGACTTTGTCAACTATCTCAATATCTTGGATACATTTGGAGATCCATATTAATCATGGCTACCGCACTTATATGGTGGGCACTGAAATAATATTGCATTAACAAAGCATTACATCTTAATTGATATACAAGTGTCTGAAAGTGGCTTATTATTAGGACTGTTTTCAAAATATATTAGTCTTGTCGGCAGGCTGTATATTGAAGGGGCCCCTAAGTTTACAATGCTATATGCTGTGCTATCTTTGTAAACTTTTTGTCATATATTTATATTGATACATGTGCAATTGTATGTGACCAACTGATTTTAATAAATCCTTGGTGGGATATAGCATATAGCATCCATTTTCTAATATTGTTTTTTGCTTTTAAAAGGATTGGTCATCCCCAGGGTTATTGCTGGTTATGTATATGGTAATACTTTAGAGAACACCGCTTTAGTATACTTTCTCCTGCTAGGCGCTGGAATTATATCTGAGGAAGCATTTTTCAGGTATAGATCATTTATTAAAAAGATATGGCATTCACTGGCAGGGAAAGTTGTGATGGCAGATTCACTTGATATGTTTAAGAAACTACAGATTATGTACCTGCTAATGTGGTTTCCTTTACTCCTCTGAAGCAGCACACCATGGGTTAAACTTCCATGTCAGGAGTCCACAGGAAAAAAAGAAAGACCCGCCGCTATAAAGCCGCCACTCCTCTTCCTCTCACTGTCTGCTACTTCTTCCAGCTTAACATAAACAGTTAACAGCACAAAACAATAATAATACTGGGGAAGAGAAGCGTGTGCTGCGTCGGAGGAGTAAAGGAAACCACAATAACAGGTACATAATCTGTAGTTTCCTTTGCCTCCTCCTCCGCAGCACACCATGGGTATCTACCCTAGCAGTTTCATCACTGGGCGGGATCAATATAACTTATAAAAAAACAGAAATCAATTTTATAGTTTTAACTTAAACAACTGCAGAAAGAACCTTCCTGCCGTATTTTGCCTCTGCTGAAGACAATACATCAACTCTGTAGTGCTTCGCTTCGCAAAAGTATGCAAGGACGACCATCCTGCCGCCTTGCAGATATCATCAATTAAAGCGGATTCCTTCTCTGACCACGATGTGGAAATTGCTTTTGTTGAGTGAGCTTTAAGTCTATTTGGGGTTTGCACCCCCTTACAGTGGTACGCTTGCTCAATGCACATTTTAAGCAACCTGGCAATTGACAGTTTGGATGCTGCTTGGCCCTTACTTGGTCCATAGAATAGAACAAATAATTGCTTTGCAATCCTAAACAATGCCGTCCTATCCAGATAAATCTTGATGTTTCTCACCAGGTCCAACGTATGCAGTCTTTATTCTTTCAGGTTTTTTGGTTCAGCACAGAGGGAAGGAAGTACAATTTCCTGGTTTAGGTGAAAGGTGGTGACTACTTTTACCAAAAACAGAGGGTTAGTCCATAGGATCACCTTGCTGGGAAAGAACTTCAAGTATGGCTGCTCAGACCACAACGCCTGCAATTGTGAGACCCTGCGGGCAGATGTGATTGCCACTAAGAAGACTATTTTGATAGTTAGAAATTTTAAGTCCACTTCTTGCAGGGGTTCAAACGGAGGGCTAGTGAGAGCATTTAATACCAGTTTTAAGTCCCACTGTGCTACTGGCTCTTTGAATAATGGCCTTATTTTATTTTACGCTTTGACAAACCTTGCCACATACTTGTTTCCTGCAACATCCATGCCTAGTAGCACCTATGGCGGAAAGTTGCACTTTAATAAAGCTTGTCGCTAAGCCTTTGTCAAGGCCACTCTGCAAAAACTCCAGTATTGCTGGGATACTTGATGTCTGCCGATGATTCTTCAGATTCTGCGATAGGTCAAATTGGTCGTGTCCTTCCTGGATTTTAGTAGAGTACCTACTACTTTACTTGAGAACCCTTCTGCTCTCAATGTCTTGGCCTCGAGCCAGGCCATCAGTGATAGTGCCTGCGGTGCTGGGTGACATAGGTGTCCCTGTGTTTGGAGGTCTCCTGTCACTGGTAACCTCCAAGGTTCTTGTAGTAGCATGCTGATGGCCCTCGTGAACCATGGCCTCCGAGGCCAGAATGGCATTATTGCAATCACTGTAACCCGCTCCTGCTGCAATTTGATCAGGAACCTCAGGATGATAGGTAGTGGAGAAAAAGCATACCCCAGGCTGAACTCCCAGGGTCTCGACAACAAGTCTGTTCCTAATGCCTGGTGATCTCTGTATCTTGAGAAATAACCGTCTACTTTTGTGTTTCTGTGTGACGCGAACAGATCCACCATAGTCCTTCAGTTCCCATTCGCCTGCACGTTTTCTTTGCCTGCAATATAAATGGCGGATATGCTCAATGTATGATTTTCTGCCCAATGCAGGACTTTCCTGGCCTCCTCCATCATCTGCCAACTTCTTGTACCCCTTGTTTGTTGATATGGACCACTGCTGAGCTGTTGTCTGACTTTATCAGTACTCGTTGACCTTCTAGTAGATGCTGAAAATTTTTGCATGCTCGAAGGACTGACACACACTCCCTGATGTTTGAATGAGCGCTCCTTACACTTGTAGGCCAAATTCCTTGAGCCAGATGAGAGCCGCAGACTGCCCCCAACCAAAAGTGCTGGCATCCCTGGTGATGGGCAAATGATCTGCCTTTCTCCAACACTAGTGGTTGTGACCACCACTCGAGATCCAATTTGGCTTTCTTTGTGAGGTTGATTTTTTGCTTGAGGTCTTTTGGATCTTTGTTCCACTGACGAAGAAATACCTCTTGCCCACTCCACCTTGGCGATGGCCAAGGACATGAGTCCCAAAATCTTCAGACAGTCCCCTGTCTTGTGACAGAGTGATCTTCATATCCCTTGTATTTATCACTACCCCATGTACTGCATGTTCTGACATGGGTCCAGTTGGCTCTTTTCTTTGTTTACTAGCCAGCTGTGCCGGGATAGAAACTGTACTGTTTCCATATGCCGAAAAGCCAGTTGGCGTGTTGGTGCCACCATGATAATATCGTACAGATAGGCCCATATCACTATTCCTATCTTCCTCAGCTCCGCTATTAGGACCAAGATCAAGATCTTTATAAATGTCCTTGGCGATGTTGCTAGCCCAAATGGAAGAGTCCTGAATTGGAAGCGTCTTCCAATTTGAAACCTCAAGAACCTTTGGTGAGTCTCCAGGATTGGCACATGCAGGTATGCTTCCTTCAAATCTATTTTCGTCAGAAAATCTCTTTGCGTAATACCTGTCACTATGGACTTCAGTGAATCCATCTTGAAAGGACGCACAATGATGAAAGCGTTTAACCCTCTTAGGTCGAGAATGGTCCTGAATCCTCCCCAGGCTTTGGGTATTACAAAAAATCTTGAGTAAAAGCCGTGGCATCGTTCCTGCATAGGCACTTCCACTACTACCTTCTGCTGAAACATCAGGAACAGGCTTGAGCTTAAGGCTGACCGCTCCTCTTTGCTTACCGGAATAGGTGACTGGCTGTAGTGATTCAAAGGGATCTTTACAAACTCAATTTTGTATCCGTGTGATATGATGTCTTTTACCCATATGTCCGAGGTTACTGTTGACCATTGTTCCATAAATCCTGACAGTCTTCCCCCGACTGCAGTGTCTGGATTGAAACATCTGCCATCACTAGGCCATTTGTTTGAGATTGGCTCTGACATCTCTCACTTTTGGGGACGAAAATTCGTCCTGGGCGGATTATATTGCCCTCTCCTGTAGCTCCTTTCTGGTCTGTATGACCTTGCCTCTTTCAAGTCACTTGATCCTGACTTGAAGCCCTTGCCTGTGAAATTTTTTCCGCAGTCTTGTCCTGGGGTAGCCACTGCGACTTGCCCCCCGACGATTTGCTATTATTTCATCCAGACGTTTGCCAAACAGCAAATCCCCCTGAAAAGGAATGGTAAGTAACTTTGATTTGGACTAGGCATCCGCTGCCCAGGGCTTCAGCCAGTGGGCCCTTCTGGTCACTGCTGCATTAGCGCTTGCCCTTGCTGCCAATCTTACGGAGTCCATAGTGGCCTCACACAGGAATTCAACTCCTATCTGAATATCTTGAATGGACTTCAACTCTGCTCTCTTCACTCCATCTAGGATGGATTTTTCCAATTCGCCACACCAGCTGCGAACCACTCTCGCAGTAATAGCCGTAGCTGTTGCCGGTTTCAAGGCAGCTCCAGCAATGTAGTGTTGTTTTTTTAGGCCCACTTCTATCTTCTTCTCCATTGAATCTCTAAATATATTTACATCCTCCAATGGCAAAGTAGTTTTATGTGAAGTCTTGCGATTGCCGCGTCCACATGAGACGGGTTCTCCCATTTTTTTAACTTCCTCCATATTAAAAGAATAAAGTTTAGACATCTTTTAAGATACTGGAAGTCTTTTGTCAGGACACTTCCACTCCTCCTCCACCACGTCCTTTTAGGCTTGAGACTGTTCTGGCCTTTTTCTTTTTCTCTTTAAATAAGGCCTCCTGTAATTGAAGCTGCTCTTGTGACTCTTCAATATTAAGGGACTTATGTATAAGTTTGAGCAGATTGTACACTAAATCCTGGTTAAAGTCCACCTCTGCATTAGAATGGACTGAACCTGTTTCTGACCCTGATTTGTCTGAAAACAGTGTGAGTACCTCTGGTTCTGAGTCCTGCGACTTCTTGCTCCTTGTATCTGTAGGCCTCTTTGCCGCAAACTTTGCTAAGTCCTCCTTAGTAATATATGTGTCAGCCATGGACGTCTTCATAAGCTGTACTAATTGCAGCATCTCCTGTGAAGGCTGTTGTTGTTGCTGCCTTTTGCACTCCACACATGCCATTCCACTGTATTTATCTGGCAGCTTGGCATCACACATGGAGCAACGAGATGCATGCTGCTTCTTGTGCCTGGCTTTCAGCTCTGCTCTGTCCCTGCTGTGTTCCGATCTACAGAGAAAACACTAAACTAACTACAAATCCTTCTAAAAACAAACAAGACATAGTACATGCGGGGAGCTTACCTGGATTTCTGTGGCCTGCTTTCCTCCTGCATTGACTGCATGGAAACACCGCCAGCGTGCTCCGGCGCATGAGGCTTTTAAAAAAACCTCCCCGCGCTCACTGATGACGTCGCGCCTGTTTACTGCATAGATAAACACAGCTCCATGAAAATGGCCGCCGCCATATGTGCCAACCCGTCCTCGTTAATAGGGGCAGGCCTACAGTACAGTGCCATGGTTCCAGACGCTCAAGGCTGGCCTCCACCTATTTCCCTCGCCAAACGCACCGCACTGACCGAGGGGACCAAGGTAAGCTCCCGCTAAAGAAACATAACCTGCCCTGTCTGGACTCCTTACAGGAAAGAAAGAAAGAAAGAAAGAAAGAAAGTGAGAGGAAGGGGAGTGGCAGCTTTATAGTGGTGGGTCTTTCTTTCTTTCCTGTGGACTCCTGACATGGAAGGTTAACCCATGGTGTGCTGTGGAGGAGGAGGCAAAGGAAAGGTTTTTTAAGCAGAAAAGGGCAACAGTTTGGAGGCTGCTTCACCTGGATTCAATTTCAATTATAAGATAGGGATTGCAGGACTTCCATAATAGGTTTAACCCAATTGACTGGTGCCTTTCTTCAACCTCATCAACTATGTTACTATGAACTGTATTCACAGATACGAGTGAGTTAGGTGCGGACAGATCTGCACCTAACACACCCGTCCTGCCCCTATCCCCCCCCCCCCCCCCACCACTTCAAGACACTGGAGGCAGAGGAAGTTACGTATTTATATGCTGCCAGGTGTCTCTTTTTCTTTCCTGTGAGCCCAGGTGGGAAGGTCTAAACCCAGGTGGTCGGGGCTGCCATAGGAGGAGGAGGAAAATGAGGGATGATCTAGGTAGACTGGAGGAATGGTCAAGAGTGTGGCAACTGCAGTTTAATGCCAAAAAATTCAAAATCATGCACTTGGGGCATAAAAACCCAAAGGCTCAATATTTCCTTAATGGCATTACATTAGAATCTACCGAGGAGGAAAGGGATCTAGCAGTCTTTATTTCCTGTGACTTAAAGGTAGCCAAGTAATGTAGCAATGCAATGAGAAAGGCAAGTCAGATGCTTGGTTGCATAGGGAGAGGAATTGGTAGCAGAAAGAGGGAGGTAGTTATGCCCCTTGATAAATCATTGGTACACCCTCACCTAGAATACTGTGTTCAGTTCTGGAGGCCTTATCTCCAGAAAGACATAAATACATTAGAGACTGTGCAAAGAAGAGCATCTAAAATGGTCCATGGCCTTTATAACAAATCATACCAAGAAAGGCTAGAGGAACTAAACGTATAAATGTATAGCTTGGAGCAGAGAAGGGAGAGGGGGGACATGATAGCAGCTTTCAAATACATCAAGGGTTGTGACCGGCTAGAGGATGGTAGCATTTTTCAATAGAAAAGGTGTAATAGAACACGAGGGCATGAATATAAACTGGAGGGTGGTAGATTCAAAGGAAATGTGCGGAAAAATTACTTCACTGAAAGGGTGATAGATAAGTGGAATAGCCTCCCATCTGAGGTGGTTAAGGACAATACAGTAGAACAGTTTAAACATGCTTTGGATAAATATAAGGATATCCTAAATTGTAAACTAAATTGAGGGTAAATAGGGTCTAGGGTCAGTATAGTTTTGAATAAACAAATGGGCAGACTAGAGGGTTCATGTAGCTCTTATCTGTCGTCACTCTCTATGGCCCGGATCCAGAACTACGGCCGTCTTCCACAGACGGCCGTAATTTGCTGCAAGATAGCTACTGCGCATGCGTAGCAGCTATTGTACGTAATCAACGTATCATTTTGATACGTAGATTGCGTATATGTGGTTTAAGTTCTGGATCCGGGCCTATGTTTCTATGTTAACTCAGTAGTGCGGATCAGCAGTCCATATGACCACTGATCCGCAGCAGTATCGCTGCTGTTAGAAAGCATTAAAATATGGAACACAAGGTGTCTTGGATCCACTTCTAAAATGGAAAAGTGCACCATGCACATAGTGGAAAATGCTCCTTTTGTGGAAGCCTGAATCTGGTCCACTCTGAGGATCCAAATTTGTTTTCTTGAGGTATCATTATCATTATTTCTCATCATTTTTATTGTTTAATTTCCTTGTAGGAACCATATAAATATTTGCACCTACCTCTGATTTCAGTTTTTGTTTTAATTAAAATGTATTGATTTTATTTTACGGTGGTTTGAGCAATTTAAAGAATTAAGAATCATGGAACAATTACATTATTCATTTTAATCAAGAACTTTTATGGACATTGGGGCAGATCCAGAACTACGCATTTCCGAGAATTTACGCGTGGCGGAGACGTAAATTTGCAGATTTGTACGCACTGCGCATGCGCACCGCAGAAAATACGCACATTCCCGTAGCGTATTTTTAAACGTATGGGTAATTCACGTATGTCTCACGTAAAAACTTACGTGTGGGCGTGCCAAATTTACATTAGTGACCAATACGTGCGTTTTACGTGAAGTAGGCGGGGGGTGGTATTTAAAGTGTACAGTATGGGCGTGCTAAGCTGCGTACGTTCGCGTAGTCTGTACGCCCGTTAGCGGACGTATGCTGTTACGTTAGGAAAAGTTAAGGTAGGGTTTGGGTCGCGTAATTTGTGAAAATACGTCCGTTCAAGGGGTGTGCCGTGGGGAGTGTATTGACCTTACGTGTACGAAAATACGCACCGCTAAAATACGTACGCACACACGTAGTTCAGGATCTACCCCATTGAGATCTTCTGATTGGATCTTGGACGTGTAATATAGGGCTAAATATTTTCATTCACTTGGTTAGCCAGCTTTTTTCCTGCACACCACCCCTTGTTTTATCTTACCAGTAGTACAATTGGAAGTTGTAGACCCTCCAGGTGTAAGAGAAATACAGAAGGCAATTTGTAGTGCAATATACCTCAAAACTACTCGTTATTGAGACATTAAGTAGTTTTTAACATATTTATGGGCTGTCACAAGGTCTGATTCTTGGGTATGCAGTTCAGGGCCCCTGATACAGTTGTCAGAGTATTGGAATATAAAGCTAGGAGCATTTATTTTTTAGTTCAGATCATAAGTCAATCCACAGGAGTAGTAGAAGTAGGCTTGGAAAAACACAAGAAGATTGCACAAGAAGCATAATAATGCACAGAGAACACAGATACAAGTTCAGGGCACAGAATCATCAGCAATTACCATATTTCCCCATGTATAACACGCTCCCTTGTATAAGAAGCACCCAATTTTTGGAGCCTAAATAAAAAAAAAAATTATGTATTTTTTAAATACCTTACTTAATAAAAAATGGGTTGCATCTTATAAAAGGAATCAGGGGATGCAACACTCAACTTACCTTTGCTGTCCCTCTGGTGGTCCCTCCGGCGGTGTTAGACTCTCTCCTCCGCAGCTGTGACTCAGACTGTCTCCCTCGTGGTGCGCTAGTGGCGAATTTGCCAATCTTGGTGTTCTCTGGCAAATGCCAAACATCCTGCACGGTGTTGGGCTGTGAGCACAACCCCCACTTGTGGACGTCGGGCTCTCATACCACCCTCATGGAGTCTGTTTCTGACCATTTGAGCAGACACATGCACATTTGTGGCCTGCTGGAGGCCATTTTGCAGGGCTCTGGCAGTGCTCCTCCTGTTCCTCCTTGCACAAAGGCGGAGGTAGCGGTCCTGCTGCTGGGTTGTTGCCCTCCTATGGCCTCCTTCACGTCTCCTGATGTACTGGCCTGTCTCCTGGTAGCGCCTCCATGCTCTGGACACTACGCTGACAGACACAGCAAACCTTCTTGCCACAGATCTCATTGATGTGCCATCCTTGATGAGCTGCACTACCTGAGCCACTTGTGTGGGTTGTAGACTCCTTCTCATGCTACCACTAGAGTGAAAGCACCGCCAGCATTCAAAAGTGACCAAACATCAGCCGGAGAGCATAGGAAATGAGAAGTGGTCTGTGGTCAACACCTGCAGAACCATTCCTTTATTGGGGGTGTCTTGCTAATTGCCTATAATTTTTAACCTTTGTCTGTTCCATTTGCACAACAGCATGTGAAATTAATTGTCAATCAGTGTTGCTTCCTAAGTGGACAGTTTGATTACACAGAAGTGTGATTGACTTGTAGTTACATTGTGTTGTTTAAGTGTTCCCTTTATTTTTTTGAGCAGTGGCCACAAATTATTCACTGACTGTAAACTGTTATTTTGTTGTGCCTGCTTTTCCATTTATCATGTAATATCCAAAAGAACAAGAGAAAAAGAGCATGAAAAAATACCAATTGTTTGTATAAACAAATAAACAAATGGAATTCACTTAAAGCGCACACCTCCCATCACACAGAGCCAGTTGCAAACAATGAAATTAAAACTTAATTATTTTATTTTAACGATTAAAACCAGATGAAATATTGCACATACATGTATAGTATTGTCTATTGTCTAGAAGACATTACATATCTTTTGCATATATTGCGGCAAATATAAGCATACAAAGGTAGGTGCATTCCTATCTGAGGGCTTGGAGGCTATCCCTGACAATTCTGTTATTGTTATTGTTGACAGTATTCCCCATAGTGTGTCTCAAGCGCCCCCAATATTCCCCATCATGTTTCTCCAGTCCCCCTACCCCCAGTATTCCCCATCATGTGTCTCCAGCCCCCCCAGTATTCCCCATCATGT
>WWET01009815.1:0-11579 GCA_011038615.1 Limnodynastes dumerilii
AAGAGACCATGTGGATATATTGGTATATACTTCTCAGCAACTTGCTTATTAGGAAATTGATGTATAAGTATTCTTTATTCCCTATCTATACCCCCTTGAACCCTATAATAAAAGTAGAATAGATGTTTATAAGAAAAAGGAAGAGGAAGAGGAGAAAGTTAGGGAAAAGAGATATTCTAGAAGAATTGCAGAGAGAGGAAGACAAGGGAGGGAGAGAAGGGGGGGGATCCTCCAGAAAGGTATAATCTAGGGCTGGGAACATATATTGATGTTTATTCCAAAAGGCAGCTAGCATCAGGGTCTAATTATTATTCTTTTTTTATTTATGTATTTATCTTTGCATAGTGGTGAAATGATTGCACACATATACTGAACAGCTTTCAGCTTTTATTTGAAGTAAGTTTGCACATTTTAAAATGGTTATTGCTGAGAATATCTCTATCTGGCGGAGAGGACATAACTGCATACCCTACAACTCTACCTATTTAGCAGATACAGCACCGTTTTTTAGTGGTCTGTACCGGCTAAAAGGGATCCTGTACCGGATTCTAACCCAGCTATCCCCCCCCCCCTATACTCACCTTCCAGTCCTGCAGCATGTGATCACTATAGCAGAGGAGCGGGAGCAGACTCCTACAGCTCAGCTATAGAGACAGGACCCTGTCCTGTGAGACCTTATCATACAGGCAAATAAGGGCAGATTAAAGCCACACCCCTTCATAGGACAAGCCACACCCCTTTACACATGCCCCCCCCCCCAGGTGTACCTATTTTCCAATAAAAGAAGTTGGAGTGTATGTAACTTGTGTTTGTTTGCTATGTGACCAAAGACTGCCCTTGTGTGTGGGTCCTGGGCTGTGCTCAGGGTCAGGCTGATGATGTGTCTATTTTGGAAACACACACATGTATAAAGGGGATATAGTGAAGGTTGTTATTATATTATATTGTGTTAAGTGAATATCTATTCTCACCAGGGCACCACTGTCTTCCCTTTGCTGACATCGATGCTAAAAGATAAAGCCTATTTTGAAAAGCCGGAGGAGTTTTACCCGGAGCATTTTCTCGATTCTGAAGGAAATTTCAAGAAAAATGAAGCCTTCTTACCTTTCTCTATCGGTAACTCACATTCTGAACATATGTTTGATAGATTTAAAATCCACTTTTAATAATTAAGAAATGATCACTTTAGGAGCCTGATTGCCTGTAACGTTTACTAGTTACTTGGTCAGTAGGAAAGTTTATCCTAAAATTTCTTTGGGTATGAGGATCTGGAGATAGTATCTTCCCACAACTTTACAAAGAGAAATATGTAAAACTCACAGCTAATGCCTTTTACATTTCATAAGCTTAAACCATAGTAAACCACATGCCCTCCAACATGACCCCCTCCATTCCATACAAAATACTCTGCTCCTGCTCTTCCTTCCTAATCTGTGATTGAAGTCACCTGTGTTACACACCTTTCTATTCAAATAACGAGTATAACACAGGTGACTGCAATCAGATTAGGAAGAAAGAGCAGGAGCAGAGTATTTTGTACCGAATGGAGGGGGTCGTGTTGGAGGGTCTGAAACCATAGTAATGTATTATTAAAGGAACAGTAAAGTAACTATCAGAATGACAAAAAGCTCATTTTGCTATATAAAATGCCAAATAACCAAAGTAACAGTACCATGAAGGATTTCCAAACATAGGACTGGATCCAGAATTAAGGAAGTGCTTGAAATTAGTTAATCCTGGGCTAAACCATCTTGATTTCAGGGGGAGTCAAGTTAATTGTATGCTTTGCATGCAGGGATATATCTTTGAATTGCTTACTGCACACAGATACTGACCAGCTTTACTATTACACTGTTATTTAGACTTGGGCTGGGAAATATCACCTCTCAACACTAGTACTGTTTGCAACAGATGAAATATGACTCCCCTGCAATCAACATGGTTTAGCCCAGGAGTGACTTTAAGTTCTTATTTTAATGAGATTCTTAAGTGTGAATCAGGTCCTTAATTTCAAGCTCCTTAAGTCTGGATACAGCCCATAGTTCTTACCCACTGGCAATGCGTGTCCCCAACTGCCAGCTAAAGGTATCCAATAGGGAATCCCAATAGGCAAGTACCTTGATCGGTATAATATTGGACTTAATTTAATAATGACTGGAATCCCGGAACCTGCTCACATTTTGACCTGTATATGAGACCCGAATAAGTTAGATGTCTAATGGCCTAGTTTCAGTGCATCCTTCAGACCTTGTAAGTTTTAATTTACTATATATGATTTAGATTTTAAACAGAAAGTAGGACATTAACAATTATCAACCACTGCTGTTCTTCTAATTGTGTTGTCCCAGGTAAAAGAAGCTGCGCTGGGGAGAACTTGGCTAAGATGGAGCTGTTCCTGTTCTTCACAACACTGCTGCAAAACTTCACCTTCCAGGCCCCTCCGGGAGCCAAACTGGACCTTACTCCATCAATGTCATCCACACACAGTCCGAAACCGTATGAAGTCTGTGCAATACCTCGCAGCTAGAGCACTTTTTCATACAACTTCATCTAAAATAAATGTATTATTTCCAACAGAAGAATCTTAAGAAGATTTATTTTATAACATTTCAGAAGCGAAATATTAACGAACTAAACAGTTGCATCCGTCTTTCTATTAAATTGATGTTGCAGCTACTAGCAATGAAGTTGGATTGAGTTGTAATGCATAAACTATCTTTGTTATGGCTAATACTTCTCATGAGAATATAACTCCCCTGCAGCCATGAGATGTAAAAATAAAGAATTGTTTACAGTAATAAATAGAATTTTTTTTATAAACTATAACAAATAAGAGACAAACTCAAAGTTGTGAGTAATTGTGTTGCCATTTGTGGATAAACACACACACAACATAGGCTATTCGCGTCTATGGGTCTTACATCAGATGTCGGGCAGCAGTCAGTGAATGCCCCTCACCTCCTCTTATATAGTATATCTTTATAAAAATATAGTATGTTGATTAAGATATCCAATGACCTGAAATGCAGAAGCTTTACTCTGCAACAGTCTTCACATGAGAACTGCATCCGAAATGTAGCAATATTTGCTGATCATTGATTGAAAGCAATTGTGCTAAAAAATTATTTATGTGTACGCCTGATATTTCATACTGTTTATTGCATTGTCTGTGTAATAAATAATAATACATGAACAGATGGGACGGATTCACAACAACACTTTTATTAACTT
Source organism: Limnodynastes dumerilii (assembly GCA_011038615.1). Classification (NCBI taxonomy): domain Eukaryota; kingdom Metazoa; phylum Chordata; class Amphibia; order Anura; family Limnodynastidae; genus Limnodynastes; species Limnodynastes dumerilii. Next base: position 3,232 of record WWET01009815.1, read on the forward strand.
ACGTTCCTAGTTTTACAATCAGAGGTACTGTGCATGAGTAGTAACTATTTTACGTTGTCTACATAGCGTTTCATTATGTAGATTGCTTTAAAGACCGCTTGTACGCGAGCTACGTAAGGAAACGCTACGCAGATAGCGTAAAATAGTTACTACACAAGTGCAGTACCTCTGATCGGAACACTAGGCACGTAGGTTAATAAAAAGTGTTATTGTGAATCCAGCCCATGGGATGTACTTTGCTCATTTCTTATCACATAGACGTGGAAATCTGCTCATTTTTCCTGTAGTTATTAAAGGCTGTATCACCCCAGCCAGCAAAAAGGCGCATGTCCTGTGTAGCCATATGTACCTACAAAAATCTACCCATGTATAGCTTGTAGAAGAGAAAGTAGAGAGGTATATGATACAAAGGTTATCAAATGTGGTGTAAGGTGGTGGGAGTCTCCGGCAAGATGGCTGCGTTTCAGAAATAGAGACAGCCAAAAGTTAGTTTTTGGAAATATAAGATGATAACACCCCTTGCGCTGCTTACAAAAGCAGCAATCGTACAATGTGGAAGGGTGTTTTTCACTACACCCCCAATAAGGCTCAGAATTCAACCCCTATAGAGGGGTAGAAATAAACGGGCCCCTAAATGCGATATACTATAACCACAATCATTACAATTGCGCTCTAACCACATAAGATCTTGTAATAGAATATAAGATATAACATTCTTCAATAGTTCGGAAGGATTTTCAAAGTTTAAATATATGAAAACATGTGATATGTCCAGACCTTTAGTCCCGATCTCTCAAATCCCAAGATACACCTTTGTACAGTACGTCGCTACCGGGACAATATCTATACGGATGATATCAAACTCACCCTTTACACCTCTTGTGGTAAAGCTTATAATAAAGATTCTTTCTCTTTAGATCATGGCTCCTTGTATTATTCTTTGTAAATCTTTATTCCACCACATGTGTATGATGACATATTATTCATTAAAAACTTTTTAAAAAATCCAAACTCTACAATTCTTTCAGTGAAGACCACTCTTCATACAATAATATTTCAATGGTTAGGATAACAAGCCAGAAGAGTGTCCTCATCAGATGACCTATTGCTACGGCACAGTATGGGCCCAAATGTGCCACACTGTAAGCTGAACACTCACCCAGCTCGAAGTCCTGCCAAGCTGAACCGGACGCCACTACCCACAACCTACGCGTTTGAATGTGTTTCTAAAAAATCAATCATCATCTCCTTCCTCAGGACTGTCTCTGATGATACAGTCTCTGGGCATGCATGTGGATCAGCCTGCGACAGTCCTGGATAGACGTCTTCTCCCTTCTTAAGATGAGACAGTTCCTGGCAAACCAAAGAGCGTCCTTAAAACAGTTCATAGGGCACCAGGCTTCCTGGATAGCCCCAATAGTGTGTGTCCCAGGAAAGAGTCCATGAAATACTGAATAGTAGTTCAGGCAAGACCTGGGCACGTTGAGGATATTGTAGTCCACGTTCAGGAGAAAGTTGGGTGCCAATTTTTTTAATCTCATCTCTCCCCCTGCGCTTATACAGGATCATGATCATTCCCTCCCACAAGGTAGGAGGCTTTCTGTACTCCACATTTCTGACTGACTAGAAAAATAAACATAGACTGTCGTCTAATTTTATCTTTAATACTTTTCCCATTAATGGTAAAAAGGGAAAAAGATGCCATTAGTTGGAAGAAAAGGTTAGGTTAGCACATACAATACATCAGTTACCAATCCTGTCGAGTGGGTCTTTGCCTGCTCTTTAATTAGCTACCGTGTCAGCTGTGAAAAGACCAAGTTCCTCTGCCAGTTCTCTCAAGTTGTCAAGGAGTGGTGTATTGATGGGCGATAGCCTGAAGAATTCATCCTCCTCCTCTGCTTCTGAATTATCTCCAGTCATCATCTATCATCTCACTCAGAAATCCGTCCCATGGGAGGTCATCTTCAGTGAGCTTGACAGTTGCTTTCTTGGAAGTTTCAGAGTCAGCAGCTGGGCTGTCGAGTTCTTTCCTCTTCCTGCTCAGATCACCTGCAGCGGAAAAAAGGGGGGTAATGCTACAAGGAAACTGGGGGGGCACTACAGCAGGTGGGGTAGCTGGGAAAGTGGTTAGTGCTGCTGCAGAGGGAGGAGTCTGGGTGCGAGGGCAGGAGGGAGCAGGTGGAGGGGCTGAGACAGCAGAGGGGGCGGGAGCTGCTGTCCCACTGGGAGATGGGGTGGGAGGGGTGGGGCGGGGTTTGAAGCTTTCTTACCCTCCTGTTGTTTCTGTTTTGCCTTCTTCATTTTCTGGGCTGGCTTGGGCTGCAGGGCAGGGGTTGGACCATCTCCCAATGGTCTTTTTCTGCCTGCTGCGGCATAGGTTCTGGACCTTTTGGGGCAGTCCTTGTAGATGTGATCAGCCAAGCCACAGAGGTTGTAGGAAGTTCTCTTTGGGCAGTCTTTGGTCTTGTGGACTGTCACTCTGCAATTCCTGCAGGCTGAAACTTTACAGGTCTTCTATACGTGATCACTTCCCTCACAGTTCCTACAGGTCCTTGGCTGATCGGGTTAGTGGAGGAGTCCAGCACAGCCACCCAGGAAACACTTTGTGGCAGGTGTTGGAGGTCATCAGCGGTGTTAGGAATCTTCCTCAGCCTGACAATGATGGCCCACTTGCCATTCCAGAAGCCATTTACGTCCACTATACTTCATAAACCTTTATAAATTATTATGCCTATATCCCATGAATCTAAGTTTATGAGCTACAGTTCTTCCTACATAAATTTTGTGGCCAGTCACATTTTAAAAAGTGTGGTTGAATTAATTAAAATTAATAAAATTAATAAATTAATTAGCTGAAGAAGGAAGAAGGAGGAATCCATCCAGCGTCTTGCTGATACCTCTCTCCACAACACTCTGCCCGGCTAGCCCGGCCTGATCAACCGGAGCAGCCGTAACCAACAAAGCGGAACGAGGACTGTGACCCGGTTTAAAGAACTGTCCCGTCTATCGGGGTAAGAACCGCTTATTTCCTCCCCAGAACCCCACACACTATATGTCTCCAATACAGTGACTTACCCGAATATCCCTGCGAAATTTGCCAACATCACGCAAGGTGCTCTATATTATAAATATCTATTAGCATTGTTGGACATAAACAGGATTTGGTGTTCAACGTGATATTTATCACTACAAAAAAGCACTTTTTTATTTTCATTATTTTATGCTTCTTATTAATAGATTGTATGGTTTTAGCATTTGGTGCTCTTAGAATAAAATATTTTGTCTACCAATAGCTCTTGTGCCGTTCTCCATTCCTGATTGTTCAAAGTCAACCATCAGAACAGTTAACATTATAAATTTGCAAAGAGGTGTAAGACCAAGTAATAATTTTATTTTATTTTAGCGCTGTTTTCCCTTTTTTCTTTAGGCAGCAATGTAGGCTTTATTCTATAGATGCTTCTATATGTACTTCAAACCTGCTAGTAATGCCCAAACAGCAGCCATATTTTAAAAATAAAATAAAAAACAACATCAATCATAACCAAGTATACTATATAATTAGCACCATCTTTTGTTTCCAAATATTTCCTTATGTATACTTAATGTATAAATGCATTCCAAATCATTAAATTAAAGTTTTATATTCGCAGATGGTTCAATCAGCATAATACCACCGAACTGGATATGAATGTCGTACTTATATCATATTTGGACTTGTAGGATAGAGAATGATGTTGTATTAGCAATGCTATGTTTCGCTGAAAGATCGCATAAAGCGATTGCAAGTTATAGATGATAATAAAGTATGATATTAAATGTGTAGTTAAATTAAATAACCCTGCTAGTTAGAGTAGGAAACCCTGTTCAATGATGCTGATTGACCTCTGACATGGAAAAAAGGAAAAGCCAAGGACCTATGATGTACCAGGAATTTGAGTTGACCACAAGGATTCTCCAATCAAGATAAGAGCAGCGTCTCCTTTGATCCCATCTGTTAAAAAGACCTTGCCGGGACCCTAAAGGTCTCTCTGGCTTCTGAATCAAGTCTGATCAGTGCATCGATGGTCGCTTTAGTATAAGGACACTTACGCTTTCAGATTACCTCTTTCCCATTCGCTTTAAATACATTGGTTGGACCGCATCTTTGACTGGTTTGCTGTTATTACAGGTATAATTATGTATTACCACACTGCGTACTTTTGGGATACTGTTACAACACTGTAAACATATTATTAATAATGTAAAAAATATTATAGTGCCAATAAAATGGAAATTATTTGGAGATTAACAATTTATTAGCTTCAATTCTAATTGTTATTTACATTTTAAAATGTGACTTCCCACAAATTTATGAAGAAAGAACTAAAGTTCTAAAACTAAGATTCATGGAACATAGACATAAACGCAAAACGCATTTTAAACAAAACGCAAAACGCACCTGTTCAGGCTAGCCTGCCCCTCCTCCACTTAACATCCACACTGCATTTCATCTATCCCTTCTCTTCCTTCCCACTCTCCTCCGCTCACACCAGCAGTCCACCTTCTTCCCTCTCCTTATGTCTTCTGTAAGTTCTTCCCTCCCACATAGTGTGTTAGCTCGCATGAGCAGAGCCCTCCATCCTAGTGTTGTTCCTTCCTCCACCACTCCCTCCTCACTTTGTACCCTCTTGTCTACCTCTGCTACCCTTTTACCTAATCCCCACCTGGTGGCTCCCTCTCAACCTCTCACTGCGCCCAATCCTGCTCTTCCAAGCTTGACACCTCACATTTCGCCTTGCATTCTGTGCTTGCTTCACTTTATTGTTTTTCTGTGATATTTTTATAGTCATATTGTATTTAATATATCCTATGCTGTCCATCGATACCCTGTATGTCTGTACTGTATTTTGTTGTATTTTGTACGGCGCTGCGGACACCTTGTGGCACCTTATAAATAAACAATAATAATAATAATGATAATGATAATAATAATAATAATAATAAAGGTTTATAAAGTATAGTGTATCCAGCCCATTTTATAAGTATCATAATGGGGAACCTGCAGGTAATGGGCATAGAATGTATAAACGTCACATACAGAGGAGGGGATAGATTTAGGAGACTGTGTGTAGGTGAAGCATACTGGATTCACCTTTTTAACTCTTTAATGCCAAATGGTTTGAATGAAATAGTAGAAATAAACTTTATAAACTATCGTTAGTATAAGGTATTTTTGAGGTTATGAATTCTGCCTTTGGATAGACATAGTGTTCTTCAAGATTGATTGATTGATTGATTGATTGTAATTTCGTTTAAGTATTTAAAATCACTCAGTCTTTTTTACATATATCTTCGTAATCTTTAAATGGTTTGTGTTACATATTTCTATTTATAAATGGTCTCTTAATGGGGTGTTATACCCTTTTATGATGTTCCATATTTGTTTGTGAATGTTTTTTTAAAGGTTTTGAATATAACTAAAAGCAGTTGTAGTCACACCAATCACCACAATGCAGTGACAATTTAAGGTTGTACATGGTCTAATTATTTATCACTCAGATGAAGTTGTGGAAACAAAAATACACAAAAATACACATACAGTAAGTGTACTTTACTACAGCATCCAAGTTGTGAAGGGTCTGATTCAATTGCAACAGCATCAGTGGACTGCTCTGATATCAGAATATAAGTTATTGTGGTATAGCGCACGTCTGCTGAGAAGCTTCTGGAGACGCTTATTACTTTTGCATTTCAGGGACAGTTGGCTCCTTAGACTGCAGACTCACTCCTGGTTTTCCCCATAGTCTCTTATTATCATATGGACAATCATTTGCTCAGTAACCCATTGCTTGCTACAACTGTTTGCTTTTCTCAAAAGGATACTAACACCTGTCCTGAGAAAGACATTATACTTTACCAAAATGTGGTCACCGCTTCTATGGACTGGAACTGAACTCTAGTCACACATTTGGCTTTCATTGTGTATTCCTGATTCATGATACTCTTCTTAGCAATGTTACTCTTTTTTAATATGTGTTGTGATTGTTTCACGTACATTTGTGGACAATATTAATATATGAGAGTTTTTCTTTTGTTTTATTGCTTATATATTGGTGTTGTGCAAGAAACACCACATATTGATAACAGCTTCTAATCAATTGGATTTATTTTAGACAATTCATTAATCATCTATATTTGGATTTGCTGTGTACTACACATGATAGTAGACATTAGATGATATGGGACCGGATCCAGACCCCTGCATGCTTTCCGTGCGCGCGGGGGTCTGAAATTACGCGAGACTGAGGGGAGTGCACACCCCCTGTTACTCCCCTCTGTTGTGCGGGCTTTATGGCAGCTTACACTACCATAAGCCTGCTTAACTGCGACGGGCGGATCAGCGGTCAGTACGACCGCTGATACGCTACAGTGTGGGAGCCCCCTCCTACACTGTATACTTTACATGCTTACCCCCGCTCGCTTTAGCGGGCGGCAGGGAAGCACAGCCCATTTGCACGCAAATGGGCTCGGACGGAACAAAGTTCCGTCTGATTGTTTAAACGCTAGGATTACTATAGTAATCCTAGCGTAACATCTGGAGGGCGCATGCGCCCTCCAGTTTAGTCAGGTGATTTACGCAGCTTGCGTGCGTAAATCACCTGACGATCTTAGATCTGGATCCGGTCCATGATTGTGACTGTGAGGGGGAGCAAACATTCATCCAAGTACGGTAGAGATGGGTGTATGATATTATGCAATTGCTTAAAAATCAGTGATTTGCCCTTGACCAACCCCTGGTGTAAGAGTTATAACTCATTCAGTAGCCTCATCCACTCCATTGAGGGAAGAACATAGTAAAGAGTGTGATTGACAAAACTACTTTTTCTTTTCTTTTTCCACGGCACCCTTTAATCCCTATTTTTTATCACCTTCCAAAGGTACACAAGTCCCTATCTAGTCCTCCAGGTCGCCCGATTATATTGGGAATTCAATCTCTTACCTTGAATTTATCAGCCTTTATAGACGCCAAATTACAAAAATATGTTAAATCTTTGGATTCACACTTGAGTGATACCAAACATCTACTAAACTTAATTAATACAATTGAATGGCGTCCGTCCTATGCGTTTCTAACGCTGGACGTACAAGCTTTGTATACAAACATTCCACATAAAGAAGGACTTTTAGCCGTCAAATACTATCTAGACCAGGATGGGGACTTGTTGCCTAAGGAAGTCACTTTTATTTTGGATTCCATTTGGTTCATTTTGACACATAATTATTTTTTGTTCGATTCCACCATTTATTTACAGATCCTCGGGACCGCCATGGGCACTAGGTTCGCCCCGAGCTTCGCCAATTTATAAATGGGTCAATTTGAGGAGACCCATATATGGCGTACCTCATATGGGACGGGCCTGGTGCTCTATAGGCGGTTCATTGATGATCTGCTTTTTATTTGGGATGGGGATTATAATTCAGCACAAAATTTTGTGGCGGGATTAAATTCTAATTCTTTTAATTTAAATTTCACTTTTCAATTTCACACTCACTGTATCAATTATTTGGACATCACACTCTCCGCAAGTGAGGGTAGGGTCATTTGCACTAACTATTCTAAGTCTACCGACGCAAATAATTATTTGCATTTCCGTAGTTGCCATTATAAACCCTGGCGGAATCATATCCCTGTTACGGATTCTCCGGACTGGATAGTATACAGTACACAAGAAACAGACAAAAGAGGAATCGGGTAACTCACCAGTATGTAGAGCCTGCGCCCGTCTGGAGTTTTCGCTAGAGCCCCTGATGGTGGGGATAGACTGGAGCTGATGAGACTTCTTCAGGATCCCTGGCGGAATCCCTGTTACGGATTCTCCGGACTGGATAGTATACAGTACACAAGAAACAGACAAAAGAGGAATCGGGTAACTCACCAGTATGTAGAGCCTGCGCCCGTCTGGAGTTTTCGCTAGAGCCCCTGATGGTGTGGTGGGACTGGAGCTGATGAGACTTCTTCAGGATACAAACCTTAGAAGATACCCGGAACAGGAAATGGGACCAAGCAGGAACTGGATAAGAAATAGCGGGTAAGTGGGAGCAGCGGTAGAGACAAACAAAACACTAAACGGACTAACCAGGAAGACACTACTGGACTGACGCACAAGACAAACTAGGGGACTCACACCACACTCACACAGACAGATATCCCCAGAGGGATAACACAAACAAGCAAGCAGGAAAGGAGATGGTATACACAAAGCAGGATAAGCAGTAGGATAAGAAGAAGGGAAGACACAGTATGATCACAACTAGGAACTAGGAAGGGTATGCTGGGGCACTCAAGAACGCAATAGACTGAAAGAGAA
>WWET01009819.1:4852-18218 GCA_011038615.1 Limnodynastes dumerilii
CCCTACACTCATTTTCCCGGCACGTTCAAAATCCCGGCGCCAAAAATTCCCAACAATTTAAAATACCTACACTACTAAAATACCTACACTGACAATCCCGGCCATTAAAAATCCCAGCACGTAAAAATGACATACACTGAAAATCCCAGCACGTAAAAATTACCTACACTGACAATCCCAGACAGTAAAAATCCCAGCAAATACTGCAATGCAACACCTGACTTCACTGACTGTGACAAAATACACCCGATATTACTCAGCACACATTCATCAATAGCCTGACAATTCCCTAACTGTCTCAAAATACACCCTATATTACACAGCACACATTCATCAATTGCCCGACAAAACTGCCAATAATACATAGCACACATTCATCATTAACCCCTAGAATTCCCCCAAAAATGTCACAAAAACCTGGCATTAAGATACAGTACACATTCACCATTAACCCCAAGAATTCCCTAAAAATTTCACAAAAACCTGGCATTAATAAACAGTACATATTCATCATTAACCCCAAGAATTCCCCCAAAAATGTCACAAAAACCTGGCGTTAATATACAGTACACATTCATCATTAACCCCAAGAATTCCCCCAAAAATGTCACGAGCCAATCTACTAGGTTTCTATTTAGTATATTTGTCAGCAATTCATTTCTGCTATCTATTTACATATGCTGTGAGTTACTGTATTCCTAATCTAACTACCAACGTTCAGCTGCTGCTGATTACGGAACATCTCTACATTGAACTGAGCGTTGTCTCATGTGTGCGTGTGGTCTGAGTATAGTACACGAGACAGTCTTATAAATACCGCTGCATTGAACCTAACGACAGCGAGTATAACTATCCGAATGCACTTTATTACCTTTCAGCCACATTTTTCTAGCTCTAACTAACATTGAACTTGTGGCTGAGTCCATTTACATGGGAGCTGAATTGCATCTAACTTTCTTTTGATCTGATAGCAGCTAATTTCAACTACATTACATTATGCCGTCCAAGTTTCCACTGAACAGCTTTCACCTAGTATTTACATCCCAAAAAGAGCTCTGATTTTGTGTCTAAGTCTCTCAGATACTGGGTCTTAAGTTTGCTGGCATACAGTTCATGATTTGAAAAGTTCCACGGAACCAACCTCAAGCATTCCAGTAATGACCTAATTGGTACATACAGCTCTAATACATCTTTTTCCTGACTTTTGGATTATTATCTGGTGGTTATATATCACAAGCTCCTTAGTTTGGCAGTGTCTGGTCGGGAGAATACCACCACCCTGACTTAGCTGCTGAACGAGCCAATCTACTAGGTTTCTATTTAGTATATTTGTCGGCAATGTATTTCTGCTATCTATTTACATATGCTGATATATTATGTGCTGCTAAATCTATGTTACAAATTGCATTCATATGTCCAAACGAATATTGTTGGTCTATTTTCATGCAGTTGATTTTAACTATATTTTAGAATTGATGGTTTAACAATAAACATCTATTGCTATTACCTTTTGGTTACTCTGAACTTTCTAGCGCATCACTAACTTTTTATATATTTTCTTTTAATAGCTGGTTTTGGCAATTCCCGGCTTAGTGATAGCGCTCTGCTTAAGTTCACTCAAGGCTCATATATCTAGCTCAGGTTCTCTATATCCTGTGTAATATAGGGTGTATTTTGAGACAGTTAGGGAATTGTCGGGCGATTGATGAATGTGTGCTGTGTAATATAGGGTGTATTTTGAGACAGTTTATGAATTGTTGGGCAATTGATGAATGTGTGCTGTGTAATATAAGGTGCATTTTGAGACAGTTTGGGAATTGTCGGGCAATTGATGAATGTGTGCTGTGTAATATAGGGTGTATTTTGAGACAGAAAATTGTTGGGCAATTGATGAATGTGTGCTGTGTAATATAGGGTGCATTTTGAGACAGTTAGGGAATTGTCGGGCAATTGATGAATGTGTGCTGTGTAATATAGGGTGTATTTTGAGACAGTTAATTGTTGGGCAATTGATGAATGTGTGCTGTGTAATATAGGGTGTATTTTGAGACAGAAAATTGTTGGGCAATTGATGAATGTGTGCTGTGTAATATAGGGTGTATTTTGAGACAGTTAGAGAATTGTCGGGCAATTGATGAATGTATTTTAAATTGTCGGGAATTTTTGGCCCTGGGATTTTGAATGTGCCGGGAAAATGAGTGTAGGTAAACTGGTAGAGGTATTTTCAGCGCCGGGAATTTAACCGCCGGGACTTCATACCAGACCCTATTAAACTCCAGAGACTCATTTAAACCATCTGGTGATAGTGATTAGAGTTGCAGAATCAACTGCATTTCTTTTTGGCATAAAAGTTTATACCTATTACCCCCTCTGGATGTGGGCTTTATATGGTCAATCGCAATGGCTGTTTGGGTCACCTCCGTGGCAAGACGCAAAGTACCTAGATAGACTGGGTGTTGACACTTTTTAAAATAATATTTAGTCTATGTTCACAAATTTATTCTTTTAAAGATCATCATGTTGTGCGCCCCATATATTGTAGGGCACATGGTCACTGTAGTAGAAACATAACATAATTTGTTTCACAATTAAAAAATCCTTTTATATCAAAAGAACGGTTCTTTACTGTGGATTTAAAAGAGATGACCCTATGCTGTATGATCCTACAGGTAATACATCATTGTTTACCACATTTAAAACATCCAGATGGTAAGTTAGGTAACCATGTATTTATCGCCGTTGGGACTCTGGTTTTATTCTGGATAGCTTTAATTTCACTAGGGGCTATTTTTAAATTTTGGTTTTTCTTAAATATGAATTTAGGTTTTTCTTCCAAAATGTTCTTTAAGATAGGATCATGTCTCAAGATCTTAAAATGTTAATTTACCACCCTTTTAATCATTCCTGATTTCCTGTTAAACTTGGAAATTAAAAATATCTCCTTTTTATCCCTAGGGTGTGATTCATCTGTTAGTTTTTTAGATTTATACTGGGAATCAAGGAGATCTTCTCTATTCATATTTTTAACCTCCTCATATGCCTCCTGAGTTAATTCAGGAGGGTATCCCCTCTCCTAAAATTTCCCTAGCATTACTTCTGCCTGTTTTTGGAATTCTAAAGTGCAATTGCGTTTGAGATGGCATAGTTGACCCTTGGGAATATGTCTAACCCATGGTCTATGATGCCCACTCTCAAAATGGAGGTAATTATTGACATCCACAGTCTTCATATAAGTTCTACTGTGGACTGTGGAACCCTCTACAAACAAGGTAAGATCCAGGAAGTCGATGGAGACATCACTCTGGTTGGCAGTAAAATGCAAATTATATTTATTGTAATTTAAATAATCTACAAAATCTGCAACTGAAAAATGAGAAATGTTCCAAACAATAAACAAATCATTGATGTACCTCCTATAGAGCACCAGACTCACCCCAAATGGGCCACCCCATATATGTTCCTCCTCAAACTTCCCCATATATAGGTTGGCAAAGCTCGGGGCGAATCTGGTGCCCATAGAAGTGCCAAGCACCTGGAGGTACATCTTTGATTCAAAAATAAAATAATTATGTTTTAAAATGAACAAAATGCTATCCAATATAAACTTTTTGAACTCCAGAGTGACGTCTCCATCATCTTCCGAGAAATCTCCAACAACATCAACACCTGTCATATGAGGTATATGGGTGTATAATGCCCTTACATCTAAAGAAAGGAACACATAGTTGGATTTCCATTCAAAATCTTTAATTAGATTTAACAAATGGAGATTATCCCTCAGGTAGGAGTTTAATGATATTACATATTTCTGGAGGTGTGAATCAACAAAAGCTGATAGGTTGCTGGTTAATGACCCAATGTCATATATTATTGGCCTGTCGGGGGGAGGGGGGTTTAAGGGCTTTATGAAGTTTAGGCAAAAAATAGAAATGGATATTTTTGCCATAGGAAATGGTAGGTTTCTTTATCAATAAGGCCATCTTCCATAGCTCCATCTAATAGACATTGATCTATTCCTTAGTGGGGTCCCTAGGTAATCGAAGATAAAATTCCCTATCCTCCAATTGTCTAAGGGCCTCAATTATGTAATCCGTTCTCTCCATTAAAACCAAACCCCCCTTATCAGACTGCCTGATCAAGATGAAGTATCCTCCCTTAATTCTTTCAATGCTAGCTGTTCTTTTGAGGTTAGATTCCCTTTAGCTAGACTATGGTTTTTATCCCCATTGTTCATTCAAATTTTCCTCAAGTCTTCCATTGTTGACTTATAGAAAAGATCTATGACCCCTGTTTTTTGGGCCATAGGGTCGAAGTTGGAAGGGTTCTTAAATTTCTTTCTACTACTAACAATTTTATCCGCACCTATTGGGGACTCTAATAATGGAATCTCACATGTGGTACCCAGGTCTCCTTCCTCTCCTAACTCTTCAAGTAACTCAATACATTTGAGATCCTGTTTGTCAAATACAGTCTGCCCATATCTTTTGTCGTGATTCTCTTGTCTATTTTTTGAATAAAAAATCTCTCACGACACAGTGTTCTGGTAAATCTGTTAAGTTCTATAAAAATATCAAACTCATTAGGATTGGGCACATAAGACAGACCCTTCTTAAGTAGCATCACTTCAAAATTGGAAAGGACTCTGACAAATTAAGATGCCTGGTGTGTCTATTGGTGTTTCACTACCTTTTTTGGAGATCTTCCTTCCACCTCTTTTTCCTCTGTTTCCCTTGGTCTTTTTGGTGACCCTGAGGATAGGACTTGAAATTGATTTAACCATCTTGGGTCTGTCACAAAATCAAGGTATTCTACCTTTTTCAAACCCTGCTCTCTGCCTTTCAAACCCTTTCACACTCGACTGAAGTTCAGCTGCTTCAAACCAGCCATCACACGGTTAACACACAGCAGCCTAACTTCATTACTCCCCACCTGAGTTGGTCTGGTTCTGTCGCTCCATACCATTGGACTCTCTGATTATTTAAGGCTGCTGCTCTGGCCAAGCCCTTGCCAGTGCAACAATTGCCGTTGCCATTGTATCTGGTCTCAGTGCTTCCAGTGCACATTTTCTCCTCTATTGCGTGTGGATACTCACCTGTGTCCTTCTTAGTGACTACTCCTGGATACTCACCTGTGTTCTTCCTAGTGACTGCTCCTGGATACTAACCTGTGTCCTTCCTAGTCTCTCCAGGTGTATCCTGCCTGGTTCCTGGATCCTAGTGTGTCTTCTGTTCCTGCTGTGCCATTGCGGTTCCCTCTGGCTAAAGTGTGTCTGCAGAAACCATCCTCGCTGGTGAGCTACTCCGAAAGTACTACTCCATTCACATTGCTTCCTGTGACTCCGGCCTACTAATCCTGGGCTGTGCGGCGTTAAGCTGCCATAGAGTCTTCAGATACCATCTGCTCCAGTGAGTCATCATGTGAGTTCTACTATGCTCAGCCTAAACAGTCTGCTGCGACACCATTCCACTGTACCTGTGCCACCCGCTTCCTGAGCCGCTACTCGTGCCTGCAGTGTCCTTCTACACCTGTGATCCTTCCAAGCAAGAACCACTCTCCTCATCCTCTCCGTCTTCTGGGATGCCACTCTGCTTCACCTGCATCTCTGTTGCCTTCCACAGCTAACTCATGTCTGCAGAAACCATCCTCGCTGGTGAGCTTCTCCGAAAGTACTACTCCACTCACATTGCTTCCTGTGACTCCAGCCTACTAATCCTGGGTCCTCCTATTAGTTCTTGGATGTGCGGCTCTAAGCTGCCATAGAGTCTTCAGCTACCATCTGCTCCTGTGAGCCAACCTGCATGGGAGTACTACTATCTCCAGCTTATCATCACTGATTCACTCTGTGCTACAGTGATTGTGTTAACGAACTTTATTCTCTGGTGCACTACTGCACCCAGCCTGCCCCGCTGCACGGAGTTAATTGAACTTTGCTCTCTGGTGCACCACTGCACCCAGCCTGCTCCGCTACACGGAGCTCAATTGAACTTTGTTCTCTGGTGCACTACTGCACCCAGCATTGAACTGTATATCCTGCTGTGCATTGATGCCAGGTGATTCTTTATATCCAGTAACTCCTTGTGTGATATTGCATCTATCTGCATTCCTGTTTCTCTGTTTATTTTACTCTGAACTGTTAGCACTACTACACCCAGCAAGTCTCTAAAGCCTCAACATCCATTTGCATTTATCATGTTGCTGTACATGCCAGTCATTTTCACCAGCCCAATGTAATACCAATCCACTACCCTCTCAATGGTCGTGGGTCCTTCTATGGATTGTTGACTGTACATACTGCAATAAACTTATAATACTTGTAAATATATACTTATAATAGTTGTTGATGAGCAAGCCCTACATTAAGGCCTCCAGCCTTCACTACCGTAGCCCAGATACCGGGGGACCTAAGGCTGAATCCCAGACCCCAGAATTCCTGACAGTTTGCACTGGCCCAACGGATTCTGCTCGGGAGTCTACCCCTGGTCTCGAACCGGTCCAAAATTTTGAGGATCGACTAAGGAAACAAGAAGTCAACCAAGCCCAAACTGTTGGGTTCTTGCAAGACTTAGCAGCTCGTTTTGAAGTTCTACAGGCCTCACTGGGCAATTCTTCTCAAAGAACTTCTCAAGCTGATAGCCATTCCAGATTATTGCTATCTACTCCTTCCAAACTTGATGGAACCCCCCCGGGACTGTCGAGGGTTCTAAAATCAGTGTAATATACACTTTAAACTCCAGCCAGAAAATTTTCCTACTGAGAGAATTAAAGTTGCATATATTATTTCTCTTCTTTCAGGGCAAGCCCTGGCATGGGCTTCACCACTTTGGGAGAAATCTCATCCAATCCTCTTTGATGAACCAACCTCCGCAGCCTCTGATATTCTTCGCCTGCGACAAGGTAATCAAACTGTGGCTCAATATGCCATTCACTTTAAGACTTTAGCCTCTGAGCTTTCTTGGAATGATGAATCCCTTTTGTCCATATTCTGGCATGGTCTTTCTGACAAAATTAAGGATGAACTTTGTACTCTAGACCTCCCATCTACCCTCGACAAATTAATTTCCATCTGTAATCGTGTTGATCTCAGCCTCAGAGAACGTGCTGCAGAGAGACAATACCCAGTGAGATCTAAACCTGTAAACCTTCCGTGACCTCGTTCTGATTCTCCAGGTACTCCTGAGCCTATGCAATTGGGTCGAGCTCGCCTGACTCCCAAGGAACGAAAACGTTGTTTATCTAACAAATTATGGGGTAGATCCAGAACTACGTTTGCCGTACATTTATTTGCGTAGCGTATTTTCGTGTGCGTACCTTCTATACACTCCCCTAGGCACACCCCTTGAACGTACGTATTTTGTCAAAATACGCTTTTCCAAACCCTACCTTAACTTTTGCCAACGTAACCGATGTGATCCGCTCACGTACGTATAGGCAACACGTATTTATGCAGCTAAGCACACCCATACTGTACACTTTAAATACAAACATACATAACGTATTTCAGACGTATTTTGGCCAAACGTAAAATTGGCACGCCCACACGTAAGTATTTACGTGACACATACGTGCATGGCCTATACGTTCACATTTACACTACGTTACGAAGTGTATTTTCTATGGTGCGCATACGCAGTACTTACTTACTTGACGATTTTACGTTTCCACCACGCGTAAATTCGCTCACAAGCATTGTTCTGGATCTGGGCCTATGTCTTTATTGTGCTGATCCCTTGCCCAATCTGAATTCTTGCCCGAAAATGTCGGGAAATGGTCATCCCTAGCTGGCGCGGAGGAGGCCAGTCTAGGAATACCAGTCTACTCCTCCCTGAAAAAAAGACTCGTTATTCCCAGTGACTCTGACTTGTGCTAATAAGTCTTTTGAAATCTTTACTCTCCTAGATTCTGGGTCAGCCGGTAACTTTATTTGTGCTCAACTTGTGCAAGCCTTGTCTATTCCCACAGAACCTGTGTTTCATTCTACCCACCACACTGCTTTTGATGGAAGTCGCATACTTGGCGGAGTCATCTTATCCAGGACTGTTCCTGTAAGTCTACAGATTGGAGCCCTTCACCGTGAGTCTATCTCCTTTTTTATTTTACCCAAAACTACTAACCAACTAATTTTGAGTCCCCCTTGGCTCCAACAACATGATCCCAAAATTGAGTGGTCCACTATGCAAATACTCTCCTGGGGACCAATTTGTCATGGAAGATGTCTCACAGCAGTATTACCTCAGCATAAGTTATGCACTGCAAATTTACCTGGTCTTCCTCCCCAATACCAGGATTTTCAAGACGTCTTCAGTAAAAAAATCAGCTGAGACTCTTCCTCCACACAGAAGTTGGGACTGCTCAATCGACCTGGTTCCATTCCTCCTTGAGGTAGGACTTTTCCATTGTCTATTCCAGAAACACAGGCAATGTCTGATTATATTAAGGAAAACTTAGACAGAGGTTTTATTCGTCCTTCATCCTCCCCAGCTGGAGCTGGGTTCTTTTTCGTTAAGAAAAAGATGGAACTTTGCGCCCCTGCATAGATTACAGGGGACTCAATGACTATCAAAAATCGTTATCCTCTACCTCTTATTACAGAGTTATTTGATAGAGTCAGAGGAGCCAAATATTTTACAAAGCTGGACCTTGCGGGGCCTATAATTTAATCCGAATTAAAGAAGGTGACGAGTGGAAAACTGCGTTCAATATGCGCAACGGTCAATACAAGTACCTTGTTGTGCCCTTCGGGTTGAGTAATGCCCCCACAATTTTTCAAACCTTTATGAACAAGATCTTCCGGGACCTTCTCAATTCTAGTGTTGTCGTCTACTTAGATGACATTCTCTTTTTCTCCAAAGATTTAACTACTCACAGATGTCTAGTTAAAGAAGTTTTCCAACATCTTAGAATCAACAAACTGTTTTGTAAACTCGAAAAATTTATTTTTGAAGTGAATTCTATACCTTTCTTAGGTTTTATCCTTTCAGGTTCCGAACTGCAGATGGACCCTGAGAAGGTTAGAGCAATTCTCGATTGGCCCCGACCAACTTCTGTCAGAGTTATTCAACGATTCATTGGCTTTGCCAATTTCTATAGAAAATTTGTGCAGGGCTACTTAACTATTATAGCTCCAATCACTGCCCTCACTAGAAAAGCTTCTAATCCCTCCGAGTGGACTGAGGACACATTGAAAGCTTTTCTAGATATCAAGCAAGTCATAGCCACTGCTCCAGTCCTAAAAAAAACAGACATTTCTGCTTCTTTTATCCTTGAGGTAGATGCCTCTTCGGTGGGAGTTGGTGCAGTGTTGTCCCAAAAGGATTCTGAAGGTCATTTGCATCTATGTGCCTTCTTTTCCAGAAAGTTTCTTCTGGCTGAAAGCAACTATTCAATTGGAGACAAGGAACTACTTGCTATGAAGCTTGCTATGGAAGAATGGAGGTATTTACTAGAAGGAGCTCAACATCCAATCCTCATTTATACGGACCACAAAAACCTTCTCTACCTTAAGTCTGCACAGTGTGTGAATCCTAGTCAAGCGAGATGGGCAATGTTCTTTTCACGCTTTGATTTCCAGTTGCTCTATCGTCCTGGCACCAAGAATACTAAAGCAGACGCTTTATCCCGTTCTATTCTTCAAGATGATACGTCTACTCCAGAAATTCCATGACCTATCATTGATCCTGTACGAATTGCTCATACCAAAACATATCCAGTTGTTCCCTCAGGAAAGACTTTTGTTCCAGAATCTCTCCGCAGGAAGTTACTCCATTGGGTTCATTGCTCAAAATTTACAGGCCATGCAGGTATACATAAAATTTACAAGTTTATCCAAAGATCCTACTGGTGGACTACTCTGCTTCACGATACCAAGCAATTTATTAATGCCTTTCCAACTTGTGCTCAACATAAGACTCCCAGATCTCATCCACTAGGTCTCCATCCATTACCCATTCCATTGATACCTTGGACAAGTATCTCAATGGACTTTATCACAGATTTGCCTCCTTCTCCTGGTTTTGATACAATCTGGGTCATTGTGGATCGTTTCTCAAAAATGGCCCATTTTGTCCCTATGAAAGGCTTACCAACAGCTTCTGAGTTAGCCCAACTCTTCATTAAAGAATTTTCCACCTTCACGGGTGTCCGGAGGAAATCATCTCCGATACAGGAGTTCAATTTGTGTCAAAATTCTGGCGAAAGCTATGTAAAAGTCTCCAAGTATCCCTCAAATTCTCTTCTGCTTATCATCCGCAATCCAATGGTCAGACTGAACGTGTTACTCAGGATCTGGAAACTTTCCTTTGCTTGTACATTTCTTCTTCCCAAGATGATTGGGCATCTCTTCTTCTGTGGGCAGAATTTGCTCACAATAATAATTACCATGAGTCTATTTCCGGAACTCCATTCTTTACTGTATATTGTCATAACCCTGATGTACCCAAATTGTCTTTATTGCCAGCTTCCACTTTTCCTGCTGTGGTCGTAACCTTGTAGAACATGTCTGGGGTCTGGAATAAAGTGAAAGCTGCATTCATCAAAACAGCTTCTCGTTATAAATTCCATGCAGATTCCAAGAGGAAAGCATCGCCACGTCTTCAAGCGGGTGACAAGGCATGGCTGTCAACAAAAAATTTGCATTTGAGAGTTCCATCCATGAAGTTTGCTCCACGCTTCATTGGCCCATAATGTATATTAAAGGTTATTAATACTGTCTCTTATAAAGTCCAACTTCCAGCCAACCTTGGTGTTCCTAATACTTTCCACATCTCATTGCTGAAACCACTTGTTATTAATCCGTCTTCCTCTTCAAGCAGAAAAGCTTGTCCTGTCAAATCTAGTGACAAAGAAGAGTACAAAATTAATAACATCCTTGATTCCTGATATCGATATGGTCGACTTCAATACCTTGTGGACTGGAAAGGGTATGGTCTGGAGGAGAAAGCCTGGATAAAAGCCTCAGATGTCAATGCTCCAGCTCTCATCAAGAATGGACTCATGGACTCTCTGATTATTTAAGGCTGCTGCACTGGCCCAGCCCTTGCCAGTGCAACAATTGCCGTTACCATTGTATTTGATATCAGTGCTTCCAGTGCACATTTTCTCCTCTATTGCATGTGGATATTCACCTGTGTCCTTCCTAGTGACTACTCCTGGATACTCACCTGTGTCCTTCCTAGTCTCTCCAGGTGTATCCTGCCTGGTTCCTGGATCCTAGTGTGTCCTCTGTTCCTGCTGTGCCATTGCAGTTCCCTCTGGCTAAAGTGTGTCTGAAGAAACCATCCTCGCTGGTGAGCTACTCCGAAAGTACTACTCCACTCACATTGCTTCCTGTGACTCCGGCCTACTAATCCTGGGCTATGCGGCGTTAAACTGCCATAGAGTCTTCAGCTACCATCTGCTCCAGTGAGTCATCATGTGTACTACTACGCTCAGCCTAACCAGTCTGCTGTAACATCATTCCACTGTACCTGTGCCATCCGCTTCCTGAGCCACTACTGGTGCCTGCAGTGTCCTTCTACATCTGTGATCCTTCCAAGCAAGAACCACTCTCCTCAGCCTCTTTGTCTTCTGGGATACCACTCTGCTTCACCTGCATCTCTGTTGCCTTCCACAGCTAACTCGTGTCTGCAGAAACCATCCTCGCTGGTGAGCTACTCCGAAAGTACTACTCCACTCACATTGCTTCCTGTGACTCCGGCCTACTAATCCTGGGCTGTGCGGCGCTAAGCTGCCATAGAGTCTTCAGCTACCATCTGCTCCTGTGAGCCAACCTGCATGGGAGTACTACTATCTCCAGATTATCATCGCTGATTCTCTCTGTGCTACAGTGACTGTGTTAACGAACTTTATTCTCTGGTGCACTACTGCACCCAGCCTGCCCCGCTGCACGGAGTTCATTGAACCTTGCTCTCTGGTGCACCACTGCACCCAGCCTGCTCCGCTACACGGAGCTCAATTGAACTTTGTTCTCTGGTGCACTACTGCACCCAGCAGCCTCGCTACATTTAACTTTATATCCTGCTGTGCATTGATGTCAGGTGATTCTTTATATCCAGTAACTCCTTGTGTGATATTGCATCTATCTGCATTCCTGTTTCGCTGTTTATTTTAACTGAACTGTTTGCACTACTACACCCAGCAAGTCTCTAAAGCCTCAACGTCTATTTGCATTTATCGTGTTGCTGTACTTGCCAGTCATTTTCACCAGCCCAACGTAATACCAATCCACTACCCTCTCAATGGTCGTGGGTCCTACTATGGATTGTTGACTGTACATATTGCAATAAACTTATAATACTTTTATTTCTCTGAGTTGTTGATGAGCAAGCCCTACATTAAGGCCGCCAGCCTTCACTACCGTAGCCCAGATACCAGGGGACCTAAGGCTGAATCCCAGACCCCAGAATTCCTGACAGGGTCTTTGTAAGTTAGAGTCCCCTTGGAAAAAATCGGCTGAATTTTATTCCCTGGCCTTTTATTAGAGGTCTGTTTTTTTCTATTTGCTTTCTATTTCCCTTGGTTGATAAATTAATATTGAGGGCTGGATTTAATTCAGGGTTATTGGGTTCTTTATTTTCTACATTGGTAATTTTTTTCCATTACCTTTTTCTGTATTAATTCTCTGGGGCTCATTCTTTTTATTACTAATCTCTTTATTGGTGACATTCTTATTTTTGTCACTCCTCATTTACATATCTCCATTTACATTATCACTGGAGATATGTAGGGGTTTAGAGTTTTTCTTGTTTTTATTTCTATTATAATTTTTCTTAGGTCCATTACTGTAATTATAAAAATTCTGTCTATCTTTCATATATGTTATCACTATTTCCAGCCTATAGTCTTCCTCATCCCTTTCAAATTTTTCCTGTTTTCTCCCTACAATAACTTTTCAAAGGAGATAACCTTAGATTGCATTAATTTCTCTTTTTCTTTAAAGATATCACATCTTCTATATATATTTATATGTTCTTGCATCCCTTCTATCTATTTGGAGGCCTCTTCTAATTTATTATCCCTATAGTCTATCAATATTCTCATCAGATTATTTGAACAAGTATCTAAAATTTTGTTCCACTCTCTCAGAAGATCGGGAACATTTACAAATGAGAGAGCTTTGATGAGGTGTAAGCCCTGGGGGACAATGTGGTGATCTAAATATTTTTGTAAATAGACACTGGGGCTGATTCAGAGTTGCACTTCCACCTTTTTTTAGGTGCAAGCAGGGCCGGCGCTACCATTAGGCGATCTTAGGCGATTGCCTGGAGCGCAGGCCCAGGGGGGGGGGCCGTAGCCGCCCCCATGCTTCCATTTACCTTCTTTTTGTGTAAGTCTACTGCAGCGCTGTGGTGAGTAAAGGGGGTGACGGAGG
>WWET01009820.1:2173-24175 GCA_011038615.1 Limnodynastes dumerilii
GGGATGTTACAACCACCTAAAATAATTGTGGGCAAGTAAGAGGATAAGAAGTGAGGGAGCCATGCAGAGAAGTGTTGTAGAAATTTTGGGAAAATGCATTGGGAGGGTGATTGATCACAGCCACATACAGAGAGAAAGGATTGAAGATGCAAATCATATGTACTTTACAGAATGTAAAAGTAAGTGAAGTGACATTGGGTAGAACTGAGAATGTACAATTTGGGGTAAGAAGTAGTCCAACCTCACCTCCCCATCTGTCCCCAGACCTGGGGGCATGAGTAAAGTGGAGTCCACCATATGAGCAGGTGAAGCAGTGTCTGAATCAGTGAGCCATGTTTCAGTTAATGCAAGAATGTTGAGGTTGTTAGAGAGAAAAAGGTCATGAATGGAGGTTAGTTTGTTGCAAACAGAGCATACATTTGATAATGCACATGTGAGACAGGCGATGTGTTTTTCTCCTATAGCTCTCATTACCAAAGCACCATCAGCTACCAGCTTCATCATTGCTGCCTACAGGTCATACAGTAAGAGTTTGGCTAACCTACATAATGACCCCAAGCTTTTTATATTCACCTACCAACCCAAGGCCCCCCAACCAGCTACCCAGATACCGGAGACTGTGACAAAATCCTAGTAATAGATATGAGTATATTAATAATATGACAGCTAGATTCAATTAATCCAGAAAACCAAATGTTCCCAGCTCACCATGTTGGAAGCCTTTTTGATAGAGCAGAGAATTTTGTTTTCAATGAGTGATGTTATTGTAATAGAGATAAGACCCTGCAGTGACTGAATTTCGTCACCAGGTCAATCCAGATTGATCTTTATAAATGAGTGAGTCTATTTAAGTCATTACACAATCATTTTTGTAACTAATGTATTATAAAAATTTATTAGGGAAATAGGGGATGCAGTCTCCAGCACGAAAATGCTATTCCAAAAGAGACACAGCCGAAAGCTAATTTCCACATAGAAGACAAAAAAGATGCACTGGATGCCAACTAATAAAAAATATATAAACAGTAAAAATATAGTTAAATAATCAGCAGATGTACCCAGTGATGTAACTCAAGAAATGCAGATCAAGTACACAATCACTACCTGACTATAGTTAGGTGCAAAACAATAATTGATGACAACCTACAAATATTCTCATAAAAATCACTGTAAAACTGAATAAGTGCGACAGTGCCAAATGAATTAAAATACTTATGAACTAAAGTGCAAAAGTGCCATATAGCAATAATAACTATTAATAAATACTAAAATGCATATGAAAATCAACAAGTGATAAATAACAATAAATACAAAGTGCAGACTGTGTTGTAAAATAATAACACAGGGTAAATTACTGATGTATTCCCAAGGTTAATTCAAACAGAAGGCACAGGGGTAGAGTTAATATACCAGAATGAAAAGTTCAGAGTTTATATTGAAAGAATGAATCCAGTAAACAATCAAAATATATAGTCTTAGAAGTCTTGTCCACTCACTGTTCTGATGATAAAGAGAATGAATTGGAAGTCTGTGCTGTATAGGACTGTTGAAGATCACGATCTCAGGATCTGACAGAGTTCTATTTGGGCTGTATAAAAGCGGTCTTGTTATAATAAAATTTTGCGTTTGCCTGCTGGAGGGGTAGGAAACGACTAAGCAATGATCTTACACGATTCTCCCCGCTTTTTGCACGTGCCCGCCAAATAAACAAGTGGATTCAGAAAGAAAAAGTGTATAATCAGAAATTTATTAAGTAGAACAACAGACATAAAAAGTAAATAACAAGATAAAATATGTCTCACTACCCACCGAAAACAACATCACTCGGTTCAAACATGCAGGTCCCGAGAATAATGAATAGAAACGATGCCGCAATGATGAGAACAGCTGATAGCTCTTTGACTAACTATGCACCCCGCCAACATGTTTCAAACGTGGATTCTTTTTCAAGGCAGTAGGGGTGCACAGTTGGAGAGGTCTTTTTTATCAGAAGCCGGATGTTACATAATTAAAAAGTAATTATTGAAGGAATTTATAATATTACAATATATAAAAACCATCCATAAAAATATAGTAACACAACGCTGCATTGTGTTTATAACTGCAAAATGAAAAAAGGGGACAAAAAAGCCACCAATACAATACAGGTCACTATGATTAAAGATAATTAGAGAATGCTTCCTAATAGCCAAATGATAGAGACCATAGTAATACTTATACTGGACTTTGCATATCCAAGATAGACTTACTCCAACCAACATATAAGCATTATGTTAAAAATATTGGGGGAAAAAAGGGGATAATATAAAATAAACAATATACACATATATGCATAAAATAAATATATACGATATACAGGGATCGGGGCTGTATTTAAACGTAAAGTTCAGAGTACTTCTAAAGTATGAACATGATAAATCAAAATGTGTAACAAGTAGTTTAGAGGAGACATAATCACATAAAAAAATGCTTCTTAAAATGAATGAAAAAAGTTAAAAAAGATAATACAGATTTTAGATGGTCCTCTTATCAGGTCCCATTCTTCAGAGCCCCCTTTAATGCTGGAGTACTGAGTGTTCCCTAGTGGTCTCCCAACCAGGTACTAGCCCAGCCTTTACCTACTTAGTTTCCAAGTTCGGACAGAATTGAGCACCTTTAGTATGACCACAACTGTGGGTTTTAGTAGGTAGGTGTTATATATTGTATTATTATAAATTCCTTCAATACTTACTTTTAATTTTGTAACATCCGTCTTATGATAAAAAGACCTCTCTTACTGTTCACCCCTACTGCCTTGAAAAAGAATCCACATTCGAAACGCGTTGACAGGGTGCACAGATTGTCAAAGAGCTCTCAGCTGTTCTCATCATTGCGGCACCGTCTCTATTAATTATTCCCGGGACCTGCATGTTTGAACCAAACGGTGTCGTTTTCAGTGGGTAGTGAGACTCTTCACATATTTTATCTTGTTATTTACTTCTTTTAAGTTTGTTGTTGTACTTAATAATTTTCTTATTACACACTTTTTTTTCTGAATCCACTTGTTTATTTGGCGGGCACGTGCAAAAAGTGGGGAGGATCGTGTAAATAGAAGACCAGGGCTTAGTCGCTTCCTACCGCTCTAGTAGGCAAACAGAAGATTTTATTAGAACGAGACTGCTTTTATACAGCCCAAATAGAACTCTGCAGGATCTTGAGATCGTAATCTTCAACAGTCCTATACAGGACAGACTTCCAATTCATTCTCTTAATCGTCATAATAGAGTGGACAAGACTTCTAAGACTATACCTTTTAAATGTTTACCGGATTCGTTCTTTCAATATAAACTCTGAACTTTTCATTCTGGTGTATTAACTCTACCTCTGTGCCTTCTGTTTAAATTAACCTTGGGCATACATCAGTAATTTACCCTTTGATATTATTTTACAACACGGTCTGCACTTTGTATTTATTTTTGTCATTTATCACTTGCTGATTTTCATATATGTTTTAGTATTTATTAACAGTTATTATTGCTATATTGCATATTTGCATTTTAGTTCATAAGTATTTCAATTTATAGCATTTTTCTTATCTACCATTTTAATTTCTTTTTGCACTATTGTACTTAGTCAGTTATACAGTGGATTTTATGAGAATATTTGTAGGTTGTCATCAATTATCGTTTTGCACCTAGTATAACTATAGTCAGGTAATGATTGTGTACTTGTTCTGCATTTCTTGAGTTACATCACTGGTTATCCTCTGCTGATTATTTTACTAGGGAATTCCGTCTTTTTAGTATCCTAGGGGGCACCATTTGGTGTTCAATGTCATCAGTCGAAAGCTAATTTTCGTCGGTCTCTATTTCGTAAATAGAGCTAATTAGAAAATGTTATTAATGAATGGGTAAGTATGCGATCAGCAAACATACGTATTCATTCATTCGGAAACCATCGCCACAGACCTGTTATACCACTGCAGACCCGCTGCACCAGACTTTGCAGGTGATTATTATAGGGGTATCTATGGGGAGTAGTAGTCTATAGGGAGTCTTAGTGTTAGGCTGTGGGGAGGGGAGGGGAGTGTGATGCCCACTAAAAGCACCCTCTATCTGGACTAGTAGAAAGTATAATGTTTGCAAATGGACTCCTAATGCTGCTCTGTGTTATGGTTGTCCTAGGGATGTAGGTTTCTGTTGTCAGCTGCAGCTGAGGGAGACACTAGGACCCAGGAGACTGTTCCTGAGAGCTGTGCAGAGAGGGAAATGAGAGAGAGGCTGTTTGGGGAGGAGCCTGAGAGAAACCCAGGAAGTCTGTAAAGTTACTGCCTGTGAGGAGACTCCTGAGGGGAAAGAAGTGACTGAGTTCTGTGAGGAGGCAACAGAGGAGCTGAGAGTGTAAGCGGGCATGCATGCAACCAGGAAGCCACCCAGGGGACAGAGCAACAGCACGGAGCAGCTGGGGATGCGGTCCTGCCACCAGAGAGTGACTGAGGGGAGCTGTATAACAGGAGACCTGTCCTGAGGCAACTGACAGCAGGGTGCCGCCGACCAGAGCATGAGGTGAGCTACTGATGCAGAAGGAGCGGCAAACTTGCAGTATCGGGGTCCTGCGTGACCACAGCAGCATGGCGGAGGGATCTCCGTCGTCAAGCTCACTGTGGCTCTGATTTCCGGCTTCGGTTACATTGCGGTTCATTTCTATATTCAATTAATAGAGAATAAAGATGGATGAAATTAAAATGAACACTGTTAACTGGCCAACCCTAACTAACCCTAATCCTAACCTTTAACTCTAACCCCAACCTCTAACCCTAACTAACCCTAATCCTAACCTTTAATCCTAACTAACCCCAATTTCTAACCCTAACCCTAGCGTTAGGGGTTAGGGTTAGAGGTTAGGGTTAGAGGTTGGGGTTGGTTAGGGTTAGAGGTTAGGGTTAGTTATGGTTAGTTAGGGTTAGAGGTTAGGATTAATTAGGGTTAGAAGTTAGGATTAGGGTAAATTAGGGTTAGAGGTTGAGGTTGGTTAGGGTTAGAGGTTAGGGTTAGTTATGGGTAAGGTTAGGATTGGCTAGTTAACAGTGTTTGTTTTCATTTTATCCATCATTATTCTTTATTCTCTATTAATTGACAATAGAAACGAGCCGCACATTAACCGAAGTTGGAAATCAGAGCCGAAGATGGAGATCCCTCCACCATGCTGCTGCGGTCAGCCCCCTCTTCCACCCACACTTAGTACTCTGCATCAGGAGAGTCATCTCACCAATGCCATAGAGCAGAACCACCTGTGCCCTGCCAGTGCCTCTTAGGAATGCATGAGATGGTGCCATTCCCTATTTGAACTGCTTCCATAGACTTGACTAACAGCCTTCCCCCTGCATGTGCTAGTGCAGGACAGAGAGAGACTTATAAGACAGCAAGTGAGTGCTAGTGAGAGCAGCCCAGTACTACTTGGAAAGAACTGTATCCTTGAATGTCCATATGCTTCACATAAGATAGAATATAAATAATAATAAAACATTAAATCATAAATATAAATCATATATGGAGATGATCTTTAATTCTTCATACTAAACCTACCCACAAGAAAAGAAGAAGTAAAAGGGGTCCTTTAGCTGTATGTAAGCCACAACGCTAAAAATAACATTCCATGCAAAAACAAAATCTAGAGGGGTGGACAGAATAGAAAAGCCACAGATGGAGAAGTTTCCAGACTTCAGTTACCCACTAAGGGGGTTTCAGGTTGTGCCAGAGCCTGGCCCACCTGAGAGCATCCATCCTCCGATGCTCCATATCCCAAATTTTACCCACCTCGTGCAGAATGTCACCCACCACCACCTCGACAGGGAGGACTTTCTGTCTTATGGACACCTGACACCGTGCGTTCCACGTGAAGTATCTAACAACTACGCTAACTAGAAAAAGTGTGACCAAATCAAATTACTTCCACCTCCTGTGTGCTCCGTAGACCCACTCAGGGTAACTAAGACCCGAAAGGCATGGAAGACCCAAGGCACCTGAAACTCTATGATAAACTTCTATGTTAAAGGGACACTGAAGCAAGAAATGATCCATTGTCTCCACCTCCCCTGGACACTCCTCACAAGGGCAACCATCAGCACTCCTGTACTTCAGGTTCCCGTAGAGCCTCCCATGAAAGGAAAACTAGGCAACATCTATGAACTTCAGGGTATCCTCTGATCAGTGACCAAAGCTGTACCTTCCGATCAGACACTGCCTGGGCAGTCCCTCAGTGACGGGTGCTTCAGGGGTATCCTCTCGTCAGTGACAAGAGCTATACCCTCCGCGCAGACATCACTCGGGCAGTCCTTCAGTGACAGGGGCTCATAGAAGTAGGCCTGCAAAACTCTCCTCTCCAACTCCCTTCTAGAGGAGCTTTTGACTTCCCCCACCTCCAGTCGCCATCTGCTCTTCACCTTCAAACACAGGATCACGTAGGATGGAAGGTACCCATGCAGAACTCGAAAGCTTTTCACTGACCCTCCACTCAACCAGTCCCTGAGAAAGGGACCCACCCATGCACGGAAGCCCTCTACCCACCGAGGAGGAGTCTCTTGAGATGCATGGTAAGAAAGGTGGTCAAATAAAACGTAACTGGGCTCACCATACCCAGGCCTCCTTCCCTCTTCGGCCTGTAGGTCACAATTCTCTTGATGAGGTTCAGCCTATTCCCCCAGAGCATCTGGAAGAAAACTGTGTACACCTTAGCCCACAAAGATTCTGGCAAAATATACACATAGCTGACGTACAAACATACTGGAAGCAGGTAGGTTTTGATCACATCTACCCTTTCCCAAAGAGACAGCCGCCATCTCTTCCAACACTCTAACTTAGCAGAAACTTCTTTCACCCTTTCTCCCCAATTTAGGAGGGCACAATCACCCTGGCCAAATTTGATACCTAAAATTTTAATTACAGAACTAGCACGGGGGAAAGTGTCCGGGAGGACATGCTCACCCTCCTCCCCCAACCAAAGAACTTCACTCTTCTCCTGGTTGACTACAGAGCAAGAAGCTTCTGAGTATGTACAGATCACCTCTGCCACTCGACTCGCCTCTGCCACATCGGACAAGACGAGAGTGACATCATCCGAGTAAACCACGGTTTCTCCAGGTTCAGTAGCACCCCCCTCAAAGTGTCGCCTTCCACCCTCCGGATAAAGGGATCGATTGCAAACACATACAAGAGGGGGCTCAGGGGGCATCCCTGTCTGACTCCCAAATTGACCACGAAGGCGGGGCCTACCCAACCATTAACAAGAGGGAAGCTCTCAGCCGTTCTGTATATCACCTCTAGCCAATTGACCAATGGCTCTGGAAGAGCATACCGTCTAAGCAGGGCCCAGAGGTACTTGTGGTTAACACGATCAAAAGCCTTAGACTGATCCAGTGCCAGCAGATATTTGCCAAGCCTCTCAGCAGGACATCGCTCTACAGCCTCCCGGACACCGAGGACAGCACTAAAGGTGCCACGACCCTTCACGGTACAATGCTGAGAGGGAGACAACAATAGCTCCGAAACAGCCGAGAGTCTGTTAAACAGTATATTTGCCAGAATCTTACGGTCCACATTGAGAAGGGCGATGGGGCGCCAGTTCTCAATCCTGGACGGGTCCTTTCCCTTAGACAGCAATATAAGGGCAGAGGTCCTCATGGAGGGAGGGAGCAAGCCCTCGCCCAGGCACTCATTATACACCTCCATGAGGCGAGGGGCCAGGACATCCAAAAAAGTCTTAAAAAATTGGGATGTCAGTCCATCCGGTCCTGGGGCCCGCTTTATAGACAGGGATTCTATGGCAGTCCTGACCTCATCCACTGTTATATCACCATCCAAGCCATCAAGAGTACCATACAGACAACCAATACCGGGTGTATGTCTCAGGAACTGTTCCATCTTATCTTCAATAAGTGGCTGCTCAGAGAGGAGGCTAGAGTAGAAGGTGTTGACGACACCCACGATTCCTGTTTGAGATTCCTGCAGGACTCCCGGTGTGTCCATTAACCCCCTTACCTCCTTACGCACAACCGCCCTCTTACAGCTCTGGAAGGGGTCAGACGAGCGGTATTTGCCATAATCTCGTTCCAAAACCAAAGATGCATAATGGTCATACTAACACTCTCTCATCTGAGCCTCCAGGAGATTTCCCCACCATCTCCCTGCTCCGAGATCAGGAGATCCAGCTTCCTTTTCAAAGACTGGTAAGTTCAGTTCTTTCTCAAGTTTCTCGTGGCTACGAGGCACCAGAAAAACTTCAGAGTTCTCTCCTTGCACACTTCCCACCACTCAGACCTAGGGGAACTTGTCCCCAAAAGTGACTCCTGGGTTTGAAAGAAGTTCCTGAAGGACTGTCTTACCTTCTCCTCCTGCAGAAGCTGAGAGTTCAGACACCACAGGCGCCGCCCCTTTTGAGGGGTCTCTGAGGCACACAGGGCCGCGCAAAGACAAACATGATCGGAGAACTCCACCGCCCTCAGCACAGGTGCCTGGGTTGCAGAGCTCTCCTTAACAAAAAACCTGTCTATCCTAGACCTACACCTACCTCTAAAAAAAGTGAATCCCGTGAGGTCTGGGAAATGGCGAACGTGCACATCCACCAGACCTGCCTCTCTGACCATGCTAACTAGAAAATTAGTGTCATAGCCAAGGGTAGTCTTTGTACCTCCACTGTCTTTGGGCCTAGTGATGGTGTTATCACCTCCAAACACTATCTCTTTGGCCGTAAAAAGGAAGAGCTTAATCGTCCCAAAGAGGCATTTCCTGTCCCACCTCGTTTGAGGTGCATAAACATTTATGAGCCTCAGGCTATGCCCCCTTAAGATGACATCCATGACCATACACCTTCCTACTTCCAATTCTATTACCCGTTGAACAGTTACCATACCGGTAAAAAGAACCGCCAACCCACCGTACCACTCGGCTGCAAGAGACCAATAGGAGGTACTGCGCCTCCAACTTTGTTTGCATTTGTGGAAGTCAGCGAGCCTCCCCACCCTTGTCTCTTGCAAAAATAAAAAATCGACTTCAATGGAGTCGAAAAAAAACGAGCGCCATGTGACGAGCACGTTCGGACAATACTGATGTCACATTAATAGTGGCAAACGATATAGGTTGGGAGCCATTCTTACTGGGTAATAGAAAGTAGGAAACCCTCAATTACATCTTTTTTGCTTGCTTCCTAACTCTAACCCCAACCTCTAACCCTAACTAACCCCAACCTCTAACCCTAACCATAACTAACCCTAATCCTAACCTCTAACCCTAACCCTAACTAACCGTAACCCTAACTAGAGGTTAGGATTAGGGTTAGAGGTTGGGGTTGGTTAGGGTTAGAGGTTAGGGTTACTTATGGTTAGTTAGGGTTAGAGGTTAGGATTAGGGTAAATTAGGGTTAGAGGTTGAGGTTGGTTAGGGTTAAAGGTTAGGGTTAGTTATGGTTAGGATTAGAGGTTAGGGTTAGGATTGGCCAGTTAACAGTGTTTGTTTTAATTTTATCCATCATTATTCTTTATTCTCTTTTAATTGACAATAGAAACGAACCGCACATTAACCGAAGCCAGAAATCAGAGTCGCAGTGAGCCCGAAGACGGAGATCCCTCCACCATGCTGCTGCGATCAGCCCCCCCTTCCACCCGCACTTATATCGCTAGGACGGCGGGCGTAAGCGTAAGATCGGCTTTTCAGCCGATCTGCGCATGTGCCGGGCAGATGTTGCCCGGCGTTGCTACGTTCAGGTTAGTGTAGGTGGGCGGGGGGAGGTAGTTTAATGAGGGTTTGTGGGCGGGCTAGGCGGTCATACGCTCCTGTGCAAGCGTATGGCCCCTTCCTTACGCTGTCTGAAGTTAGGGTAGCCTTTAGCCGGCGTAAGGAAGGGGCCATACGCCCGCACAGGGGGAGTGTCGGGGTAAGTGAAGGCCGATACGCTGTGCTTTAGTAAGCACAGCGCATCGGCGTAGTTCAGGATCAGGCCCTTAGTACTCTGCATCAGGAGAGTCATCTCACCAATGCCATAGAGCAGAACCACCTGTGCCCTGCCAGTGCCTCTTAGGAATGCATGAGATGGTGCCATTCCCTATTTGAACTGCTTCCATAGACTTGACTAACAGCCTTCCCCCTGCATGTGCTAGTGCAGGACAGAGAGAGACGTATAAGACAACAAGTGAGTGCTAGTGAGAGCAGCCCAGTACTACCTGGAAAGAACTGTATCCTTGTATCCACAGGAGCAGAACAAAAGCCAGTGTTAGTCTCCTGTTCATCAGAGTTTATGTGCCTGAGATTCATTTGACAAGCCAGGGAGTGCAGAGACACTGGTTACCCCACTCTTGCCAATTTGTTTGCTGCCCAGCCTTTCACTGTTAGGAAAGCATCAGTGACAGGAAAGTCAGCCAGAACTACTTCAGTGAGACCTGTGCTTACTGCATAACTGCATGCCATATGTGAGGACTGTTACTGCTGTATGCTGATTTATGCTCTACATGCTTTAGCCTGCCACTGCATGGATGTTAAGATGTACTGCTCATTGCCTTAAAAACAACTCTTCCTGGCTTGGCTGATTGCTGATAAACCGAACTGCATAGTTATTGCATCCTGTTATTAGGACCCCCTTCGCTGCTGCTGATTATTCTAAAACCCTTACCTGTACAACTCCAGAAACTGGAAAATATACTACAAAACGTCATAAAATTGTAGACTACACTGTGCAGCCAGCTTGTGACTTAAGAGGATTAACTGCATGCTTTTTTGTGACCAACTTGCAGCCATATCGCCTGCATCTTCAAACCACTGTTACTTTAAACTGCTTCCCTAACCCAAAGATGTGAGACATTGCAGCAGACACATTTAAGCAGCCGTGCTTTGGTTACCCCCTTTTTGGAACTCAAGGACACTATACAGTAAATACTGTAGTTTAACAGAGTGTGGTTTGCCTCCTGATGGCCTAAGAGACAAAAGGTACCTAGTTTGTTATTACCCTGTTGAAGTGTATATAAATGTTGCAAGCATTTGAATGTATAAATTGTGATTACCTACAAATTGTACTTTATGTAATTACCTATCACTGTATTACTGATTAATTGCTATTTGTGTAGATGCGGATATATTTACCAATAACCCCTTAAGTCCCTTACAGCGGTGACCACGTTTTTTATTGCACTAACTAAACTTTGAGTCACTGTCTTTACATGTACTGCCTTGCTGGGGTGTCCTCTGGAGTTCCTCGTTCCTCTGCCTTATAGATACAAAGACAGACGAGAACTACAAGGATAAAGGTATGATAGACATCTTGACCCTCGACTACCGGTGGTTTATGACAGGAGTCTTAGGGTTAGTCTGCTAAGACGGGGGAAGACTTAGGGTCAGGCTGCAGGTAGTGGAGTTTTAGGGTCAAGCTGTGGGGAAGAGAGGGTTATGGTTAATGGAAGGGGAGGGTTAGGGTGAGAATTAGTGTAAGGATTGGGGAAGGATAAATACTCCCCTCTCGTCGCTACAGATAATTTTTGGGATCTTCGATTGTTTTTCCTTGGTGTGTCAAGAGCAATCGATAACAGAACAATTTGAAATTTGCCTGGTATAAAAAAGGGCCATTCTTACCGCCGACCCACACCCAGGAAATAGGATGATATAAAGTTAGCTTTTAAGATTTCATGAAAATTAGTTCTCAGTACCAAGAGCATTGAAGGATAACACGAATTACCAGAATACCATGGATTACTTGGATAGCACTGGTGATAGGTTCTATCAGGGAGGCAGCATGAGCGTGGTTAATATGCATTAGAGATTAGACATGCTGATGCAACACACTCCGCACCACTCTGGGAGTGCTTACATGTTCTGTGGGACACTGGGCTCTTTCAGATATCTTGGTGGGAACTCTGTACTGTTGCTTGGTTCCCCCAGAAACAACCCTGAGATTCAGCCATCAATTGGAATGTTAAGTTAGTTAGGACTTGTACTGTAGATGTGTATAGTTCATAAACTATTTAGGGAGAACTGGAGAATCAAAGATGGGGCCAGTTGGGGAGTTGAGGCTCCAAATGAGAGTACTAGGAAACAGTTCCTGAGTACTTGGGTTAAGAGTCCATGTACCGGAGTCCATATGGGATTATGCAGAGAAGTTTGCAGTTGAACCCTGGATTTGTTAGATTTAAGCAATTGTAGTTATACAGCTGTAGAGGGAATTTTAATGCAGGACTGAGTAATATGCCAGTCAAAGCTTTTACACTTCTGTTTATTTTCTTGCAGCACTGAGAAATATGATGACAGAATAACAGGTAGGTGAGGGTGTGAGCTGTAAGGTCTCTGGCCGGCCCTATTGCAATAATAATACAGCTGAATAGCAGCTGTGTCATTGTCAAAATGCTTGGCAAATAGAAAATTGCTATTGGGAACAGGTACATATTTCGACCCATTCCCAATAGCGTCAGACTGCGGAGGGCTAAGGTTAGGGTTAGGGCTTAAGGGAAGGGACATGGAGGGTGAGGGTTAGGACTCAAGAAGACTTTCCTGTCAGCACAGAAACCTTTGTAACAGCAGCACCACCACTTTCTAAAATGGAGACTGTTAGCAATTGCCGGTAGTCAGCATTCAACTGCTGTACGATGGTTTGTTAGAAGATTACACTGAGGTGAGGTAAAAGCAATCAAATTCCCAGTCAGTTCAGAACTGGCTGTGAGAGAACAGCCATTTCAAAAAAGGGGCGTTCACAGCAGCAACCCACACCCATTACTAATGTGGTAAAAAGGGCAACATAATCCTATGCAGAACCACTGTTCTAATTGAGACAAATTTAATGTGTGCTCCCTAATTTACAGTGTTGGCTTAAGGAATACCAAACTGCTGACTATACCTGTGACAAAATGACAATTCCCAGCAACAGAGCTGCCTGGTTGCCATGCAAATTATTACACACAAAGACAATCAGGGCCTTTTCTAGGGGTGAGCGAGCCGTGCTATTGCACAAGGCACGCTGCTAGATGACTTAAAGGGGAGTGCCCAGTAAGGCTTTAGGTCATGCAGCCCTCCTCTGGGCCGCGTTCACATAAGACCGCTGCTCACACAGATGCTGGCCGCATCCAATAACAGATGTGACTAGCATCATTCAGATAAATAGTACTGGGTATCCTGTAGGAGCCCTGTAGTCAAAATAATTTCCATTGAATAATGCTATGAGGTAGCGTTATTCATGGAAATAGATTTGGTCCTACAGGGCTCCTGTAGAAGCTCTGTACACCTAGTACTGTTCATCTGTGCCGCAGAGGAAGGAGCAAGAGGGAGAAGATAAGGAAAGGCAAGTGACTGGCAATCTGGACATGGTTAGGCAAAAAAAGCGTTCTTAATCAGCCATCCTATGCACACAACTATGATATACAAAAAAAATAGACCTTTTAAAAGCACACAAATAAAATCTGTGGCAGCTCAAAAATCTTGTGTTTAACTCTAAAAATCACAGTAAAAAACAGAAAACCATTGACTTGTAAAAACGGCGCTGTCTTAAATATATAAGACTTAAAAACTAATGCTGTAAGTCCATGTGGGTGGCATACAGGTAAATGTAAGTCCCAAATTAAAAATAAGTCCGTAGGAATTCTCCAAGGACCCAAGGATGAATGTATTCAATCCCAATAAGTTCATGCAGGAAAAAGAAAAATGTGTCAATTTACCAGATAAAAACAGCAGGGTATTAGTTGGATATGCAAATTACTACAAAAATATGAAAATCAAGATATGAAATTATTTTGTAAACTTCCTTTTACTTAGCTTTTTGCCTAGGGTAAAATAAAATTTTTGTGTGTCACTGAGGCATCTGTATATAAAAGAAGAAACACATCCTGTAGTAAAACAAGGAGGGGCTGAAAAGTAAAAACAAAAAAAAAAAAACTATTCTTCAACTGTGTAACACTGTGTTGAACAATAGGGTGGACTGGATTTAAAATATGCAAACAAAGTAAGTTAAGAGATGGTGTTTTGCAGCTCAACACAAAATGAAAAATAAAGCTGTTCGGTATTTGTGTAAAATAATAAAAAAAAACAGCTAGTACTTTCCCTGTATGCAAAAAAAAAAGAAAAAATTGAACCCTCACATTGCAACATGGTTTCTCTGATATCAGATATGCGCCTTATTGAGCAGTTACTCCTGACTCTGGATCAGCCGCAGGGTGTCACATAAGAGCGAAGCAGATAATTAATTTGAACCCAAGATACATTTTTATTTACAATTTATGCAAGTTTAAATACACCCCTTTTAATATATTTCAAAGTTGTATACTGACGGTTTGTCCTGAAACAGGAGCAAAAGCTGGTAATGGTATACCTTGATAAACCATGTACAAATGTAAGAATACACAGGAATCTGACCTCACATATTAATCTTGCTGTGTAACATAGTTTTGCTCAGGAGCAAATTAACTTCTTTCTGTTTTGCTTTGATTCAGGCCAATATTTCCATGTTACTGGCTAATGATAAGTTAAAAATAGCAGCAAAACCTTTTGTCCGTTGTTCTTATAGTCATTTTTACTGTGCGATCCATGGTTTATAGTGTGGGCTTATGGAATACCAAACAGCTGACTATAACTGTGACAAAATGACAGTTCTCAGCTACATAGCTGCCTGGTGGCCATGCAAATTATCTGACACCAAAAACACAGTGATAAGACATAACAAGAACTGTGGTTGAATTCAATGGAGTAAGTGTAGAACACTATGGACCGGATCCTGACCCCTGCACACTTTCCATGTGTACGAGGATCTTAAATTCCGCATGTAAGAGGGGAGTGAACTCCCCCTGTCAATCCGCTCTCTCACACCACCCTGGCGGAGGGGTACCCCAGCCCCTTTCTTATTTAATTCCATAGCACAGAATAAAGGGGTCCATTTACTAATAATAGCGCATCAAGCACTATTTAACTAATGCAGACTCGGTTCACCTCGCAGCAAGCCTGGACACTTCGAGTTCCGTATTTACAAAGACTAACCTTTTTGGCAAGGTCCCACAATGGTCTGCGGGACTTTCGCTGGAGGTGGTCTTTATTGTTCTGAGCGTTATTTCTGGCGCATTAACATTTATTAAGTCCCAAAAGTTGAAAACACTGCGCATGCGTCGGAAGTTCACCTTCGGGACTTCCGAGAGAGACTCCGGGTGAAAATGGTCTTTATCTACAGAAAACGAAGTGTTCACTATTTAGTAAATGGAGTTCAAAGTTCCGTTTGATAGGACTTACAGAACATCTGGATGGCGCATGCACCCTCCCCTTAATACAGCCCACTTACGCACCTTGCGTTCTAATGTTCTTCTTTGTGGATCTGATCCTATGGGCTAAATTTAGTAAAATGTTGAAAAGGAAAAGTGGAGATTTTTCCCATAGCAACTAATATTCTAGCTGGCATTCTTTAATATGTAATAGAAAAATTGAGAGCTAGAATCTGATTGATTGCTAAGGGCTACATTTCCTCTTTTCCTTATCTGCAGTTTAGTTATTTTAGCCCTATGTGTGAGATTTTGGAAATATAGGGCCGTATGCTGAGCTCTGGCCGCATTGCATTTGCCGCCGGATTTTTCAGAAAAGTGCTACTGCGCATGCACATAACGTAATCTACGTTACTTTTTGCAACGTAGATTGCATATACGCGGTCTTAAAGACCGCGTATACACAATCTACGTTGCAAGAAGTAACGTAGATTACGTTACACAATTACTGCGCAGTAGCACTTTTCTGAAAACTCCGGCCGCAAATGCAATGCGGCCAGAGCTCAGCATACGGCCTATAATCTTTGGTTCTGTCTTGCTATATCATTCAAAACACCGGATCTAATCCATATCTGAGCACAAACTAGCACACATTCTGCATTCCGTAGGTGCATTTGATAATCAGTGTTGGTTGCGTTTGATCCAAATACACACACAATAGTGTCCTTTGTATTGCAACCATTTATGGCATGTAGTGTACTGGCACACAGCAGCAAAGATCAAAGCAGCTACATGGACAAATATATTGCACAAAAGTAGTGTTATATGCTGTAAACTGTAAAAAAGAAAATATTATGAAGAGTGTGAACACTTCTGCTGTAACATGAGCGCACGAAAACAATAAAAAAATTATTTTTTTAAATAAAAAACAATTATTTCTATTATTACTAATTGAAAACAACATAATTCTCTAATATGGATATAGGTTCAAATTATAAGGTAAGTGTCTGAAATAGGTGGTAGAGTGTGGCCCCTGGACTTGACATGACCTGTACCAGATACAAATGATTAGAAGAAAACAGTCCTTTTTTTACGCCTGCATTCTGAACTGGGAGTGCACTTGCTTGGGCATGGCCTTACTGTGCATTGACTATGTACCTCCACCACTTCCCTCTCTCAACACAACCCTGAAAATACAAGCAGTTGTCGCTTGAGTTGCGCTCAGATCTAAATCGGCCATGACTGCGCAATCTTCAGTTATGAGCATGCAGTAGAAAATCATGCAGAGAAACGTCAAGCCAACTGGCATACTCACCTCTAGATCAGGGCCACAATAATAATAATACAACAGCCCACCCCATTAATACTGAAGATTCCAAGGATGTTACCTGTAGCTTTTGACAGTGAAAACACGAGGGAAAACATTTCTAGGAGAAAAAAAAAACCTACAATTTTTTCCAATTATTAACATTAATGCTAAAAAAAAGTTTAAATATAAATTTTGAAAATCTTATCTTCCTGCTTGTTGTGCTGTGATTAGTAGATACTTCAGAAGGTTGGTGTGTTGAGTAGCTCGGGTAGCTGAGTACCTCTAAGCACAAATAACATGACCTGCACATATTACTATACTATGCCCAATGGCTATTGCTATCCTTGCCTCAATTATGTCATATGGTTATGCAACAGAATCTTTCTACAGAGACAAAACCTGCTTATAAAAGGAAGTTATGTTGGTTATGCAAATGGCATCAAAAATATCTAAATTAAGGGATGAAATGATTGTAACATGAGTTTATTTATGTTATAGTACACTTCCTTTTACTTAGCTTTTTTGTTTAAGGTGAAATGGAATTTGTGTGTGTCTCTTTATATACTACACCCTGTAGTAAAACATAGTATTATATGAGGCATAAGGGGTTTGTGAGGGAAGATGGGGATCCCTGACATAATACTTTCTTAAACCCTGGTTTACATCGTGAACTTTTATGATGGATGTATATTCTGAAACTTGTATCTATGGGCCTGATTAAGAGATTGAAAATAGGAGCAGAAAGTTACTCCTGGGCTAAACCATGCTTATTGCAGGGGAGTCATATATAATCTGTTGCAAACAGTATTAGAGTTGAGAGGTGGAGTTTCCCAGCCCAAGTCTAAATAACTGTGTAATAGTAAGGATGGTCAGTATCTGTGTGAAGCAAGCAATTCAAAGATATATCCCTTCATGTAAATAATACAATTAACTTGACTCCCCCTAAAATAAACATGGTTTTGCCCAGGAGTAACTTCCCTCTCTTAATTTCAAGCTCCTTCTCCAAAGTGACCACTGTGTAAGTACAAGGAATAAAAGAGAGGTCCGGATCTCCACACAAACATTATATAACACTATGTGTCAGCACATATGTTAATAATATAGCTATATTGGGTTAAGCTTACCTTTCCAGCGTCAAGGCACCTCCTGTAGGTGAGTCCCTATCCGTTTGCTATATGTGTACTCAGGAGGTCTGTATTAATACACTCCTGCCATTGGAAAAGTTTGCAGCGGCCATATTTGGCAGGGGTCAGGCTCCCAAAGTAAAA
Organism: Limnodynastes dumerilii; assembly: GCA_011038615.1. NCBI lineage: Eukaryota > Metazoa > Chordata > Amphibia > Anura > Limnodynastidae > Limnodynastes > Limnodynastes dumerilii. The sequence goes on from WWET01009820.1 coordinate 19,935, forward strand.
ACTAGTAACAGTAACAAGAAAACACAAGGCCACGCTTTTAATCAAATATATGAAATGTGTGCATGTGTTTATCTATAAATGGAGAGGTGCAGCCTAGGACCAAAGTGACCACTGTGTAACTACAAAGAACAAAAGAGAGGTTGAGCGCTCCAAACAAACATTATATAGCACTATGTGTCAGCACATACATAAAAAGGTTTAGTTCACAATATAGCTATATTGGGTTAAGCTCACCTGCCCAGCATCAGGGCACCTCCTGTAGGTGAGTTCTTGTCCATTTGCTCTCGTATATTTTAGATGACTTTAACCTAGACTTAAAACTGGATAAAATTCATCTTAAATCTGTTTGCTCGTTCTATGATTCTAATGGCCCTTCAACAGCATTTTCTAAGTTATTAGCAGAATTTGAATTACATGATGATACCAGGGGGAGGAACTTTATTCTCCAAGCATTCCAAATTCTTATTGTCATATAGATCTTAACTTATTCAATAAGTGGTCATTGTAGCAATCTCCCTTAATATACCTGCAGTCACATGGTATGTCCATGCCCCTGTAAAAGAAACTTTCATCAGGCAAAAATTCCACATAGACCTTGGATGTTCCCACACCACCTTCTGAGCTCTCTTGAAGCCAAAGGAGCATTTTTGTATGGCCTGAAGTTATATCTTCAGACCGATGACCCTGTAGATATGTCCCTGTCAACTCATTGGTGCATGTTGAAGGCTGTACTAAGATGGTTTGTGAGCCAGGCAGGTTCTAGAAATAAAAGACAGCAGCAAGTTCAGTTAGACTTAGATGCTAAACTCAATCAATATAGCTAGACTTCATCAAACTTTTTACTCAGCACTTTTTACTAATAGGACGGAAAGGTATTAGCATGAAAACTAAGAGCTAGACATACTCAACACAGGATGAAACACCTGGATTCTAAGGGGGCCATTTGGACTGCCAAACCTGCGGATATTGCTAATAAATTTGTATTATTTTCAACTTTATAACATGAAGGATAATATACATTATTTCAACCAACCAACAAGTCCATTCAGGCTTTACTAAGCTCCCTTAATTTTCCTCAGCTGGACAACCTTGATGTTGCCTGTCTTAGAACCCATTGGACCCTCCAAGTAATTTGGACCCTTTCCAGGTTTGAGAATTGTTGTGATTTGAGATTTTAGCATCACATGAGGGAAAAACCTGCCAACCACAATGGAGTTAAAAAGTTTTACAAGTGGGGGGGCCAACTCTTCCCAAAATGCAGAATAAAAACCATTGGTGAACCCATTTCAACAAGAGGCCTTTCCATTGGGGAGAATGACAAAGGATCCATTGGACTAAAATCTATCACCCTATATAGCTCTTTTAGGGGTGTCTCCTAGGTAAGTTGGCTCTCAATTTATAAACATATATATGGGACCCAACATTGGGACTATCAATTTTAGAGTTAGGACCACCATATACAGAAAGGCCTTGACGGTGGCTGGTGGCTTATCCCATATTTGATCAAATATGTGTAACGAACATTTCTGTGTTTTATTTTACAGATAGAACAGTAGAGTTTGTTACTGGTTTATGGCAGTGTGCTGGGGCTTTTCTTTCCTTTGTTTCTGTGGCAAGCAGATAAACCCCCTGCCTTTCACGCACCTGTTTAACATATACTTATAAATTGATTGAGCAACTTCCACTCTGTTTTTATTAAGATTAAGTGTAATAAGGTATTCTAGAAAGTGTTAAACTGTAGGAAAACAGATGGAAACAATATATTGTCCATTTCTGCTTCTTAAGTTCTGCTTTATTTTTAACAAGCTTAACTTGTGGATCTCCCTGCCTGAACATTGCAATAAGCAAACTCTATACTTGATGCTTCTAGGACTGCTTTGGATTTCTGCACAACTTGGAGTATACAATTTTTGCACCCATATCTTTAATTTTTATACCCATACTTTTTATTTATGGCTGATTTTTGCTTCTTCTTATTCTCTGATACCATATCTTCTACAGCCATACAATGACCACCTCAAACCATTTATTATGTTAACTGCATTTCACCTTATACACTTTTTTATTCAGCAATGTTTACCATATATTTGCTTTTGCCATCCCTACATTTCTGTTTACATTATAACATCCTTTACTCTTCCTACATTAAATTCTTCTATCCATATTCTCTACTCTACACTCCAGTAATTAGTACATATGAACTTTTTTCACCTTTCCCATTACATGTTTATCTCTAATATCCTCAAAATGTCACCACGCTATAATATTCCCTAGGTCACACAATCCCCTTCGTTATCTTTGTCTTCTTCATATATTAGCAGGTGATATATCTCCAAATCCAGGTCCTCCTTACATCTTTCATTCAGGACAAAATAGAAATCCAGCCAAACTCAAACACATAACCTGTCTTTTATTATTCTCAAAGGGCCAGATTCAGACCTACGGGCACCTTAGGGGCGTCCGAGGTCATTACGGCCGTCCTCGTAGCAGGGAGTGCATGCACCATGCACTCCCCACTCTCAGTAGTAAATCTGGACACTTACATGTCCAGATTCCTACCTTATCTTTTACGATCACGTATGTGGCCTTATGGTTGCATACCTGATCATACCGGGCCATCCCCTGCCCTGTCCTCTCACTTACATGTGTATCTCCACCTTGATGGCGGAGATAAGACGATTGTAAACGAGGGGACAGCCCCTCTCCCATAACCCACAGCATACGTAACATAAGTTACTTAAGCCGTACCGTACGTAATTTCACTGATGGAGGGACCTGAGGATCAAGGCCAAAAACTCTAAAATATGCCCTATGGAATTCACACTGTGTCTGCAACAGACTAACCTTCACTCATGACCTCTTCCTAACTAACAACCTCAATATTCTTACAATAACAAAAACATGGCTCACTGATGACACTGCATCACCTGCTGCACTTTTATATGGTGGAATCTACTTTACTCACGCCTTCAGGCCTGCATACTGGCTAAGTATTGGGATTGGACTACCGCTTTCCCCAAATTGCACATTCACAGTTCTACCCTATGTCCATTCACTTATTTTCACATGCTTTGAAAAACATGCTGTTCACATTTTCGGGTGTTGGTCCCCGTAGTGAACGGCCCTATTTCAAAAGAGACATAGCAATCGATCCCTGGAGCACGAACATGGTGCTCTGAAAGGTAAGGCTTCCCTACTGCCAATGCAGCCTAACCCTAAGACTCCCCCTCCTGCAGCCTAACCCTAAGTCCCCCCTACTGTAGCCTAACCCTAAGTCCCCGGGGAGGGTTACTCACCTCTCCGGTGGTCTGGTCCAGCAGCGGCGCTGTTCTGAAAATGAATGGGCGAGTATGCGAATCGCATACTCACTCATTCATAAAAATAAAATTCTGCGGTGTTACACATTCAAAATAGGGACAGCCGAAAAGACACTTTCGGCTATCCCTATTTCGCAATCTGTAACATCACAGCGGGGACTCGCAACGCACATTTTCAACCCTTTCTCTCTGTGTGTGACTGTGTGTCACTCCCCCCCAATGCCTCTTACCAACTATTTATTTAACACTTCTCTTTGTGGCTCCCTAAATTCTTTTCCTCTGACATACCAACCATTATTTTAGGTGATTTCATTTCCCCATTAACAACTCTTTATCTCTTGGTCTTTCACAATAAAGTGGTTCAACAAATCATAAGGATGGAAATTGCATTGATCTTGTATTCTCTAAACTATTCTCAGTCTCTGATCTTACTAACTCCTCTCACCTTCTTTCAGACCATCACCTTATCACCTGCAAACTTACCCCATTAGCTCTAGTCTTTTGCTGTCTAAGTCTACTCCACTAGCTCTGCTCCTTTACTGTCTGACTCCTAGAGGTTCTCTCCTCCCTTATGTCCATCTACATTGCTGCCCGACTCCTTGGGTCTGCTGCTGACCACCGCCTCAACTCCAACCTGATAGCTACCTCTCACTCTTGCGTCCAAGACTTCTCCCGGGCCACCTCTCTGCACAGGAACAAACTACCACAACCCATCGGGCAATCCAACACCCTCCAAACATTCAAACGCTCCCTCAAAACACTGCACTTCAGGCTAGCCTAACCTTCCTCCACCTAAGCTTTCCTACCCTCCCCATCTTCATGTGTCTCCTTTTTGTTTACCCCTTTCCACTTTGCATGGCAGCTCTTATAAGCAGGGCCTCCTCCCTCCTGTGTTAAATACTGTGTATGAAATATGTACCCCAA